>JAJMDF010000238.1:0-85676 GCA_030573475.1 Hanseniaspora thailandica (nom. inval.) | reverse complement strand
AAACTAAAGTCTGATTTAAGAAAACTTGCCTATGTTATTTTGGAAGGCGAAACATCTGAATACTCAAAGGCCTTGGATGAATTAACTAAATTTATTACTGAGGCTACAACATCCATGACTGCTGTTCCAAAACCATTAAAGTTCTTAAGACCTTTTGTTAAAGATTTGAGTTTGAAACACGCTGAATTGAGAGAAGCCAAACATGCTATAAGATACAAATTAGCTGATGTTTTATCCATTTTGTATACCACATTTGAAGATGAAGGGGAACATAACGTTTTGAAGTATAGATGTCTATCTGATGATATTGACTTTGACAAGTGGGGTCATGAATACATGAGACACTTGAGTTTACAAATGGGTCAAGCTTCTGTAGAACTTGAAGAACAACATGTTGCTGATGAAGACGACGAAAAGGACGAAGAAGATGAACTGGATGATACTGAAAACGAAGTTGTTGAAGCCAAGAAGAACATTGTGTTGGATTCATCCATTACTGTTGACAAAATCTTTCATTTAGCACAAATTATTGTCCCATACTTTGTCAACCATAATGGTGAAACTGATGCTGTTGATTTATTAGCTGAGATGGATGAAATTGACTTGTTAAAAGAATACACCGATGCTAGCAATTATGATAGAGTTTGTAAGTACATCATTGCTTGTGCTCCATTATTACCTTCCTTGGAAGCCAAACAATTCTTGTCTGCTGCTTATGACATTTTGTTGAAGAATGAAAAGTATGCTGAAGCTTTGCATGTTGCAATCAGATTGGACGATAAAGAAAAGATGTTACATTTATTCCAAACAGTTGCCAATGACGAACCAATGCAAATTCAATTAGCATACATTTTATCTGAACATAAGATGTCTCTTGACATTTCTCAATACCAAAAGGCTTACGATATTTTGAACAACCTTCAACTTACCCACAACTTTGAACACTTATACACAAAGTTGAACTTAAAAGATCCAAAGGTTCCAGAAGATGTCTATAAATCTCATTTGGAAGATGTTTCTTTCTTCAAGCCAAGTGCTGATCCAGATGAACAAAACTTATCTGCTGCATTTGTCAATGGTTATTTGAATTTGGGTTACGGTAATGATAAACTTATATTACAAGATGATGACTTTGCTTACAAGACCAAAGAAGCCGGTAAAATTTCAGCTGTTGCCAGTATTGGTGCCATTTTCCAATGGAAAGAAGAAGGTCTTCAAAAATTAGACAAGTACTTATATTCTGAAGACACTGATTTGCAAGCCGGTGCTTTAGTAGGGTTAGGTTTATTAAGTGCCGGTGTTCGTCCAGAAGAAGCTGACGAAACATTCGAATTATTGGCTGATTTTGTCAATGGGTTTGAAAACGATAAAGTAAGAGCAGCTCTACTAGGTTTAACTATAGCCTTCTCAGGTTCTAGAAACGAAAAGGTACAAAAATGTTTCATGGACAAGCTAACTCAAGATGATGTTTCTTTCGACATTGCTTGTATATCTGCTTTAGGTCTTGGTCATGCATTCGTTGGTTCAGGTAATCCAGAAATTGCCGAAGCCATTGTTTTGTGCTTATTGGAAAGACCACACGAAGAATTAAGCTCTCCATGGACTAAATTCTTGTGCTTAGGTTTAGGTTTATTATTCTTGGGTATGGGAGATAATGTTGATGATGCTATTGAACTTGTCAGCGCTTTAGATCACCCAATGACCAGCTCCATTGAAACTTTAATCATGGTCTGTGCATTTGCTGGTAGTGGTGATGTTTTATTCGTCCAAGATTTATTAAGCAGAATTATTGATGACTCTTATAATTTATCCGAAGATGATGGTGAAGAAGTTGCTGCTGAAGACAATGACAACGCCGATCCAACTGGATTGAAACCAGTTGTTGCCACTGAAGACAAGGAAGAAAATGACGACATGGAAGTTGAAGCCAAGACTGCTGAAGAAACTGGCAATGATGAAGAACAAAAGAAATTGAAGAAAGCCAATGATTTACACCAATCATTCTATGCAGTTTTGGGTATTGCAACTACTGTAATGGGTGAAGAAATAGGTAAAGAAATGTCTTTGAGACATTTCGGTCACTTGATGCATTATGGTGATGAATATGTTAAAAGAGCTGTACCTTTGGCTTTATCTTTGTTATCTGTCTCCAACCCACAAATCAACGTCTATGAAACCTTATCTAGATATACCCATGATGAAGATATGGATGTTAGTTCCAATGCAATTTATGCCATGGGTATTTTAGGTGCTGGTACCAACAACTCTAGACTAGCTCAATTGTTAAGAAACTTAGCCTCATATTACTCCAACAGCAGCAGTTCATTATTCATGACCAGAATGGCTCAAGGTTTAGTTCATTTGGGTAAGGGTACTGTAACTTTAGATTGTTACAATGACTCTGGAGCCCTAAACAAAGCCTCATTAGCTTCACTATTAACTGTAATGGTTGGTTTGACTGAGCCTACATTTATGGCTTCTAATCACTACCTATTCTACTACTTGAATGCTGGTATGAGACCTAAATACTTAGTCACACTAGATGAAAAGACACGTGCTCCAATCTCAGTTAATGTTAGAGTTGGTCAAGCTGTTGACATTGTAGGTCAAGCAGGTAAGCCAAAGGATATCACTGGTTGGACCACTCATGCTACTCCAGTGTTATTAAATCATAATGAAAGAGCAGAACTTGAGACAAATGAATATATCAGTTTGACAAGCAAGATTGAAGGTGTAGTGCTACTAAGAAAGAACCCGGACTACAAAGAAGAATAGATAACGAATTTATATAAATGATTGAATTTTATAACATTTGAATTATAAAAAAATTAAATCGACATTTTATAAGGAAGTCTATATATATCTGTGTATATTCTATTACTTAATTTCAGCAGCTTTACCGGCCATTAATAGACCAACAATTAAACCTAAAAGACCTAAAATGGAACCGAAAATTTCAACGACTAGGATTTTAACAAATAAAGCACTGTCTTTGGCATCAGCAATGGCGGCATTGGCACCGGTAATACCAACTGAAACACCACAAATCAAATTACAAACACCAACAGTTAAACCAGCCCAAAACAAAGCATATCCGGTATACATGTTTCCTTTGGTGAAAAGCTGTTCGTAAGAGCTTACTGTTCCTAGTTTAGAAGAAAAGACAATGGACATAATCAACCCATAAATGGCGACAACCTCACAGAAAATAATGGAGATCAAGTTCTTGGTGGTGATTCTTGGAGCCTTGACACCGGCACCTAAAATGGAGGAACCTGTGATGAAAATACCCCAAGCAGCACCTATAACAGATAACCCAATACATGAGGCAATACCCAGATTGGCCCAGAAGTATGGAGAAACTTTGGACAAAAAGAGACCTATGTTGATTTCTTCAATCTTTCCTGTTAGAAGCTTGGATAGTATGAAGTATGTGATTATTGTGTATGCTATGGTTTTGATGGTTCCTGACACTGTAGGGGTAGGCAACCCCAAGGAGATAGATGTATCTGTGCTTGACATTTATAAGCTTTTTTAAAAAAAGGTATTATGTTCTTGGTGTGTATCAAAAGCTAATTTTTTGTGTTATTCTAACAGATGTGCTCGCTGGAGTATAATTATATATCAAGTCTAAGACGGTTTGATACAATAATGAATGATGTTGAAACACGTTATTGGCTATTTGGATTTTTGGTTGTAAGAAAAAACAGAGTGTATTTTTTTTTCTTCAGAGTTGAAATTCTTTTTAGGGGGAAGAAAAGTTCGCCTCAAGGAGTTAAAAATTTGTAGCGTAATCACGTGCAGTGCATGTAAATCAACTGAACATTAATACAAATTCAATATTAATGGCTTCTATATAGTGTTAATACTTACGCAGATAATAAAATATATTACAATTCAGTCAATGTAGCTCCTTCGTATGCTAAAGACAAAAGCTTCCAGTCACATTGGATGTTGTTTTCCTTGAATTTGTTGATGATAGAACTAGCAATGTCTTCAAAGTTCTCAGTAGCCAATGCCAAGATAGTTGGACCAGCACCACTTAGACATATACCAACTAAACCCTTGTTTAAATCAGGAGTCATTGAGATTAAAATATCAGTCAACCCTGGGATCAAAGTTTTTCTGTAAGGTTGGTGAAGTTTATCTTGCATTGATTGATAGATCAAATCAGCATTAGGTGGGTCCAAAGTTAAGGCAGTAGTCAAGATAGATAATCTTTGTAAGTTGAATACTATATCCTTTGTTTCATATGATTTTGGCAAAACACCTCTGGAGTCAGAAGTGGCTACTTCAAAGTTAGGAATGATGGCAATACATTTGATTTTAGGGTTCCAATTGTATTTCAAGTGTCTACCAACACTCATTGGTGGGCCAACTGGCTTAATAATTTTATTATTGGAATCTAGCTCAGTTTTACAGAAGATATCAGACATTGGAACTTCCCTTAAAGCTTGTTCATCGGCAGAAAGGTCTCTTAGGAATGAACCTACAAATCCACCAAACATGGCAGCTGAAATATTATCTGGATGTCTTTCAATTTGCAAACAATAGTCCAACATTCTTTCTTTATCAAATGGCAAGCCAGCAAACTTGAAACCTAAAATGATACCTGCAACAACAGCAGCACCAGAAGAACCTAAACCTCTTCCAAGAGGGATGGGATTGTCAATTTTTAGTATGGTGTTTTTTGGCAAGGTGTCAATGTGGTTACATCTCATAACATACAAAGCTGTTTTGGTGATCAAGTTCTTTTCAGCTTCTAGCGGAACACTTTCGTAACCTTCAGATGTTTCGGTGTATTCAATTTGACATTCGTTGTTTGTAGTTGTGTATTTACAGTTGATGGTTAGGTACATGTCCAAACCGATACCTAGGACATCGTATCCAGGACCTATGTTGGCACTTGAGCAAGGAACTTTAATTTCAAAATCTTTAGACATGGCTGTGATTAGTTGTTGTTTGGTTTTGTAGATACAAACATTCATTTAAGATGGAAGAATTTGAGTCATACGAGACATTGAAACTTTTTTTTTTTTTCACGACGTGATTATTTTCACTTTTTCTGCTGAAAAAATTTGCTAAGCATATCACTCATATTTGATAGTTTTTACCAAATAAAAAGAGTTAGTGCAAGAGATTTGAAGGTATGATTACATTTTTATAGTTAAAATACTACAATTCTTTATGTTTGTTTTTTTCAATATTCTTTTTTAACAGTATTTAATGAAGCTCACCGATAACGGTATCGTTTGACCCAAATTCAAATATATCATTTTCTTGTCGCTTAAATTAAATCACGTGATATATAATAATCGGATTTAAGAATAATCACTCAACACCCAAATCTAGAACAAATTCTAATTACATGACTTTAAAAGTGTCATTTTAAAAAAGAAGGGAGCTTGTAACAGTCATAATAACATAATAAAAGACAGTAAATATCTTTAGTAGTTATTGTATCAAATACGCAAACATTTAACCATCTTGTTAACACAAACAGAGTAACACTGGTTAAAAGTTGATTATTCACTTCGTTTTCTTTAAAAATCCGAGTTTTTTTCTTTCTTGAATTCAATTTTCAGCAGGTTTTTAAAGCAATCTGGATTTACAAAAAAATATCTAACTAAACAAAATACCAAAACCAAAATGATCTTTTCAAAGATTAGATACAATCACAATCATAATTTCATAGCCAAAAGACTTTTTTCTGATCTTTCAGCTGTGAAAACCATCAAGAATGAATCAACAGCCATTTCAACTTTACCTAATGGATTTAAAATAGTTACCAACAATAATGTCAAACATAATCATGAAGTTGTTGCTATGGGTGTTTACGTCGATGCAGGCTCCAGAGTTGAATCTGAATACTCCATGTTAGGTCTTCTACCAGGTACATCTAAACTTATAGAAAAGCTGTCATTCAGAAGCACAGCTAACTTTAGCGAAACTGATATGCTTAATAAATTAGAACTACTTGGTGGTAATTTTCAATGTGTTGCCAACAGAGACAGTATCATGTACCAAGCATCATGTATTAATAAACAAAACCAAATTGTTGATATGTTGACAGCTATAAGAGAAACAACTGTGAATCCAAGATACAGCGAAGCAAAAATCAACGATGTCAAAGAAATTTTACAAATTGAAAGCGAATATCATACACCATCCCAAAAAGACATTGTTTTACCAGAATTGATCCATCAACTAGCTTATGGCAATGAGACTTTAGGCTCTCAATCAACAATAACTGATGCATCTATTTTGCAAAAAATAACCATTAATGATTTATACAAATATCATCAAGCAATGTACACTCCATCCAACATGACCTTAGCCATGGTTGGTATAAAACACGAAGATGCTTTGAAAATAGGTGCTGAGTTATTTGGTGACCTTTCATCTCAACCTACACTTCCAAAAGAATTGCCAACTTATAAAGCTAATAGATCTACCTGTATACCTAAAAAGGCTCCTGTCAACAACCCACTAGAAACATTTTCCCACATTGCCATTGCCTATCCAACTTTAAGCATTGAGAACAAGGATATTTACACAGTTGCTGTTTTACAATCTGCTCTTGGTGGTGGTTCTTCCTTCTCCTCAGGTGGTCCAGGTAAAGGGTTATATTCCAGATTGTATACTCAAGTATTGGGTAGATATGGTTGGGTTGATCATTGTTCTGCATTCAACTACTCATACAAGGAAACTGGATTACTAGGTATGATCTGTTCAGTAGAAAATGATGCCACTCCAGTTGTTGGTGAGTTATTAGCTCAACAGTTTTACAACTTATGTGTTCCATGTATGGATAATAGTCCAAAGAGTAACCCAGATGGTATTAGTGATGAACAAGTCCAAAGAGCCAAAGTTCAATTGAAATCTTCCTTGCTCATGGGATTGGAATCAAAGATTGTAGAACTAGAAGACATGGGAAGACAAGTCTGCATGCTTGGTCATAGAGTTCCTATTGATGAAATGTTAAAGAATGTTGAAAAGGTCACTTTGGAGGATTGTGTAAGAGTCAGTCAAAACCTATTTGTTACTGGTAAAGGACCAACTATTGCCATGCAAGGTGAAGAAAAGGCATTTGGTGACATTTTAGACAAATTCAAAAGCTACGGTTTGTCAACTAAAAAGTAATTGTTATTGTAAAGACTTGTATATAATGGAATAATAATTTATCTTTATTCTCTAATTTTAGTTTGGTATCTACTTTTCCATAATTCCAATTCTTGCTCCATGCTAGCCATCTTCTTTTCCAAGTTGGCAGCATATATTTCAGCCTTTCTACTTTGGTTTTGGGATTCGTTCAATTCATTACTGACTTGTTTCAATTTAATATCACTTAGTTGTAGTCTTTCATTTAACTTGATGTTTTCATCTTCTACATTGTTCAACTTCCACATACACTTATCCAAGTTCATGTTCACCTCATCAATTTCATTCAACAACTTCTTATTTTCCTTAATTTGATCAAACTTATCTTCTGTCTCTCTGCTCAATCTGCTAGCCATCTCAGTCAACTTGGTGTTCCAGGTACCTCTCTCATTAGATCCTTCGCCTATTTGATTGTGCATGTCTTGAATCTTCAATCTCAAATCATCATTTTCTGAACCTAAACCATTGTTTTCTTTTTCTAAGTCAATGACATCTGCTTTCAAGTGAGTTAAAACATCTTGTAAGTGATCATTCTCATCATTTAGTTTGTTTAACAATTCCTCGTGTCTCTTCAAAGATTCAGTCTTCAAATCCAGATTTTCCTTCAAGATTTTGTTGTTTTTGATCAAATCCTTCTTTTCGTTGATGTGAACTTCAATTTGGTCATCCTTGGCATCCAATGAATCCATTAGCATGTTCTTTTCTTTCAAATAATTTTGCTTTTCAATTTCATTCAAATTTATCATCTCGTTTAACTTTTCAATCTCATTCTTTTCTTTGTGGTTTTCTTCAGTCAACTCAACGACCTGCTTCTTTAAACTTTGATTAGCATTCAAGAATTCATTGTTTTGCTTCAAGTAGTGTTCATTTTGTCTTGTCAATTCAGCCAATTTCAATTCATGCTCATTCTCCAATTGATTCAAGTCAAATTCCAAGTTAGAAATTTGCTTGTTCAACTCAATCTCATTTCTGGACATCTTGGATATCTTACTGTTTAAAATCTCAATTTTACCAATCAATTCAGTATCTCTGGAGAAATCGGTCAAGGTGCTCTTCATGTGTTCTACATCTTCGTTCAACAACATATTCAATTGTTTCATCTTTTCCAATTCAATTTCCTTTCCACTCAAAACATCTTCAAGCTCAACAACCTTATCCTCCTTCAACATCAGGTCCTTGTTCATCTTCATATGTTCTTCTTTACTCTTTTCAACAATAGACCCCAATTGGAACAATTTTTCGTTTTGTTCAATGATCTTCAAATCACTATGTTTACACTTAGCTTCCAAAGTCAACAATTGCTCACTGATGTATTGGTATTCATCCTTATATTCCTGGACACTTTGGGAATATAGTTGGTTTTGTCTTGATGAAGCTTCCAAATCCTTTTCTAGAGAAATGACCTTCATGTTTAATCTTGATTCATTTCTTTGCAATTCAATGATCTTCTGCTCAGCCTTCAATAAGTTGGTGGAAGTGACATCCAAAACATCCTTCAAATCAACTAATTGCTTCTTTAGTTCCAACATAGCTGTGTTGTTATTACCACCAGAATAGGAATACTCACCCATTGTGACGTTTGAGTTCAAGCTTGATTCCAGAGAAGTGAATCCAGAATGCGGAGTGTTAGAAGAGGATGCAGATGGTTTGATCAAATCAGCCATCTTCGACATCAAGATTTCTCTTTGTTGTTCACTTTTGTTTTTCAAATTGATTTCTTGATTCAACTTCTCCTTCATTTGATCTAACTCTAAAATGCTCTTGTTCAATTGATTCTTGACGTTGACATACTCTTGATCTCTTTCATCTAAGCTGATAACATTAGAGTTGAAGCCGATACTTTCAATGGAAATCTTGTTTTCGTTCAAAACACTGATCATCTTCTTAATCTTAATGTTCATTTCTTCATTGTCCATGTTGGTACCAGCCAATTTAGTTCTCAAGAACTTAATTCTGGCTAATGCATCTGATTTTTCTTTTTGTTCTTTAATCAAAATTTGCTTAATGTCAAGTAATTCAGCTTTTAAAGCTCTAGCATCATCAGTGGTGTTCTTTGTTGCAGTGATATCCAAGGTTTTTTGGTGAAGGAAATCAGTGTTCAATTTTTCCTTGTACAAGTCGTTTTCTAATTGTTGAACTCTAAATTTGAAATTGTTCAGATCAACAGAAGAAGTGTTGGAGGCTTCAGAAATGGATCTCTTTTCAGTTTGTAAGTTCTCTTTGTGTTTTTTGATCAAAGATTCAATCTTGCTTTCATACTCCGCCTTCAAAGCAGACATATCACCTCTCAAAGAGTCCAAGTCACTTAATAATTGTGCAATTTGAGATTTGTACTTCTCCTCTTCTTTGGCATACTTGATTTGCTTACTGTTTTCAGCTTCTCTGATTTCTCTTTCTAAATTCTTCAATTTCAATTCGTTTTCTGAAACAGCAGTGGACTTTTTCAGGGCTTCTTTTTCAAGCTTGGATTTTTCTAATTTGATGTTTGAAAGTTCAGCTCTGGTTTCTTGATTTTCCTTGACAAGTAGCTTCACTTTGTCATTTGCGTTGGTGAACTTAGTCTCTAAAGCAGTCAATTTGATTTCAATAGATTTGTCAGACATGGTTAACTTATCATCAAGTTCTTTAATTTTTAGATCCTTTTGTTCAATCTCAGCCTTCAGCTTATCAATAGTACTTTGCAAGTCATCGTTAACTTTTGAAGTACTCTTGTAAGTAGATATCTTAGAGTTCATTTCTTCATCTTTAGCTTTCAAATCTTTTTCAAGAATTTCCTTTTCTTTGGTTAAAGAATCAATCTTCTTGGTCAATGTCTTTTCCTTTTCAACTAGTTCTTCTTTCAAGGTCTTGAGTGTAGATAATTCATCTTGAACATTCTTGTTAGAAGCACTGATATTTTCAATTTCTTTATTCTTGGTGGTCAAATTTTCTTCCAAGTCAGCTTCTAGAACCTCAATTTTGTTGATCAATGCAGAACGTTCATTTTGAGTTTTGATGATGTCGTCCTCCAATTTGGTATTAACTTCTGTAATCTTCTTGCTGGTTTCCTTGACTTCAGTCAATTTCTTCTCCAAAGAGTTGACCATAGTGACAAGTTCCTCATTCTTGGATAAGATATCAGACAATTTGGTTCTCTTCTTTGATGATGCTGAATCAGCATCTTCGTCATCTTCATCTTCTAGCAAAGGCTTAACTGCAGCAAATACCTTGAACCAACCATTACTTAACAACACTTCATCATAAAATTTAAAACTATCAGCTAACAATTTAGCAGAGTAGATCTTCTCCATTTCTTTCTTCATACCAATTCTTATTTTTTTACCATTGAATTGAGAGTTCAACATGGTGACAATAGCAGCCATCTTTTCTTGTTTTAATTTTTCCAAGATAGCCAATTTCCCTGTTCTGAACAAGATTTTGGTTTTACCAATTTGGAAATCTTGATCCTTTTCACTAATTTGGTCCTTGATGGACTTCATAATATCTCTGGTGACTTGCTTTAAATCAGTGTCGTAATTCTTCAAATCACCATCAAGTAAAATTTGGTAATCTTCAACAAATGGTTGGAATTGAATTCTGTTGGGGAAACCTTCTCTAGAAATTCTTATACCTTCTAAAACACCGTTGCAAGTTAATTGATCCAAAACTAACTTTTTGTCAAAGATATCAGATGATTTGGATCTGTTTGGTAGAATACATCTTATAAAGTGAGGGTTGGCGTTTCTCAAATTGTTGATCAATGAGTTCAATTGGGTAGAATGTCTTTGAGTTTGTGTTTTGACAGAATTGGTCTTCTTGCCAGTTTCATTTTCTTCTTCAGTGAATAATTCATCTCTTAACAAATCATTCTTTGAAGATTTCATTAAGTTCAAAAGTTGTTCATTCAATGGTTCTTTGTTCTTGTGAAGCCAATCAGCAGAATCATATTCAACACTACCAGCATAATGCTTAACAACAAAATTGTTAATGTTGGCATTTTCTTGGTTCTTAGGATTCTTTTGAGAAATCTTGACTCTTTCAAATCTTGAGTTCTTTTGACAGGTGTTAATCAAACGATCGTAGAACTTGTCATCAGTAGAGTTAGGCATGATAGTTTCTTCATCCAAGATTGGCAAAATACCATTGGGTTTAGAAGATAACAAATCAATTGTGTGTTGTAAATCCAAACCGTAGTCTTTGAAGTTCCATGTAATATCTTCCTTCATATATTCTTCTTGTTCCAGCACAAACATATGGTGATTGAAGAATTGTTGTAAGTTTTCGTTAGTGAAGTTGATCAACAATTGTTCCAAAGAATTCTTGTCAAAGATTTCAAAACCAGCAATATCCAAAAGACCTATGAAGTTCAAATGAGAATCGTTCTTAGAATCATCTTGATCATTATGGTCCAAAGACTTGTTGATCTTTGATACAATGTATCCAAATAACTTTTCGTAAATGATTTTGGCTAAGGAATCAATAATAGCCTTACTTTGTTTGCAGTTTTTCTTTTGCTTAACAGTTTCTCTACCGGCCTTGACTTTAGGTTCGGTTAAGGATATTTCAAACTCCTTCAAATTGTCAATACCCAATAGGTCTGCAACAACCTTCAGTAGTTTATGATCATTTTCATTCAAAACAGCTTGTTTGTCCATGTTGTTGACTTTTGAGTTTTGCTTTGTGAAAGTTACATTACCTAGATGTAGAATGGCAGAAATAATCTTGAAGATATCGTTTTGTTCTTTTGTGGTGAACCCTATTTTGTTAAATGCCTTGATCAAATGATTGAATTCTTCCAGATCATCAATGTCTTGTATATCCTCTTTATTAGTCTTTAAATAGTTCCATTGGTTAAAATCAGTTGCCTTGGTATCAATGTTCAAGCCTTCAAAGATCTTGTTCTTGGGATCATTTTCAATACCTTTTATCAATTGATAGAAAATGTGATAGTTTCTTTCATTAGATGCATCGATGAATGTGACTCTTGATTTTTCCAACAAATACCAATCAATGAATGTTTTTTTGATATTTCTTGTTCTTGTGTTGAAGAATACTTTGATAAATTTACCAAATCTAGAAGAGTTGTTGTTTTTGACGGTGGTTGCATTACCAAAACTTTCTAAAATAGGATTACTCTCCAAAATTTTATCTTCAAAATTGATGCTATTTGAATTAGAGCTATTGTATGCTGAATTGATTTGTGTTACATTGGTTAGATATTGCAAAATCTTCTTTGTATTTTCAGTTTTACCTGCACCAGATTCACCAGTGACTAAAATGGATTGATCTTTCTTGTATTTGAATAAATTTTTCAATGCTTCTTCAGATATGGCAAACACATGAGGACTCAATATATCTTTATTTTTGGAATTAACAGAGTTAGAAAATTCATTTCTTTGTGATGTCTTTGATTTGTCATTGTGGTATTTTTGAATAACAGAGTCTGAGTAGAGTTCAGGCTTATGTTCATATGGATTCACAGCAACTAAAAATAGACCAGAGTATGTGTAAATTTTACCACTTTCGAATCTCTTGTTCAAGTTGTTTAGAACAGAAGGTTCGTTTAAGTTGGGAAGTTCAGAAAGATTATCGATGTTGTCAAAGTATGAAGCATTTGTAGGGTATATTTTGTTGACAACTTTTTTGGAGTGTGTTGAGTTTAATTCAACTTCATATTTTGAATTATTTTCCAAAGTGTTTAATAGCTTTGCTTTTGTGAATAGATCATTAGAGTCTTCAACCCAATATTCTTGATTGTGAGTATTCTGATCAACAGTCATTATATAGTTGTAACTTTTGTATGTTTTTTGGGGAGATTATTTCAACTGTATTCTTTTGCTTCTAGTTAAAAGTTGATCTCTGTTTATTTTTTATTTTTTATGATTTTTGGTGTTGGAAGAAAAAAATGTAAACAACTTGCTAGAGAATTTTCAGTCCAGGCTTTGTTTGCGTATTTCCTAAATAGGAAATTTAATTTGAAATAAGAAAAGAAGGAGAAATGCACGTGACTTTCCAACAACAAAAATGTTCGGAGATAAATTTATCACATGACCTGCATTGTTCCATATATTTTTTTATCAAACAACAATTGTCTTTTTTTTTTTCTCCAACGGGTGAAAACCAACTTTGTTTGAAAACTTTTTGGTGAAATTTGCTTATCAAGCAATTTGAAAAATTGAATTAAACCAATTACAATAGATTTGCTTAATCTAAGATTACAGATTTTGTTATACATACTAAGAAAGTTATTGAAATTTACTGATTACTATTATACTAATAACGATTGATATTTAATCTTTGAATTAATTAAAAATGCTTATCTTTCGGAAATTGTGATTGGAGAAGAAAAAAAAAGATATAGATAACGCTTTCAAACCCTTTTTAATTTCCAAACAATAAGATTATTGCTGTTTAATTCATTCCGTCTTAAAGTATGACAACATCATGTGTGGTATACTCAAAATAATAAGTAAACACTAAGACTTTTCACAGCATACATATTTGTCAATGCGGTTTACTCTTAAAAATGTGTTTATTTGAACCTTCAACTTTTGTTTATTTTTAAATTGCGCAAAAAAAAAAAATTATAAATAATTGTTTATGGATGAATCAAACTTATATCTTGTGCATGTTTCGATGACGTTTACCGTTGATAACGTGTATGAAAACACAGCCCCGTTGGTATATGCTTAAATGCAGGTAGATGTATTATCTTCATTTTTAATTTTTTTCACAGCTGATAAGACGTATAATGCGGAAAATGAACTACGCGATTAATAGATACGGATAAGAGTCAACTATCATTATATTACTTCAAAGATAAGAGAACAACTTATAGACAAATCCGATAACATGTATGGACACCTTTCCGAAGTTTATTACGTTTCATTTGATTGAACACAGTCTTCATTGATAGTCATGTATTGTATGATAGCCATGTGTAAACCATAATCTACAATTAGTCATAATTTACTGATTAAAGAAAAACAATAAGAAATGACTTCATATTTTTCTAATCGTTATCTATGACTTATTGTTTGATTCATTGGTGGATGGATTGTATCAATCCATCTAGCAAATGTATTGGGAATAGTATCATACTTGTGTTTCAGTCACGAGTCAACGGGTAGCCTTTTTATTCAAGAAAATTACAAGCGCACCAGCAAAATAAAACATTCAAAAACGTTGAATTCTCTTATTTGCATTTTAAAAATAGCTGAATGAATTGTTTTTATACATCGCCTGGAAAAAAAAAGAAACAAGCCACAGTCCCTCAAACGAGAGAGAGAGTATGCTGTTCAATTTCATTCTATACAAGATGTTGTTATTCACTAAGGCAGTTTACTGTCTGCACCTGGCATGTGTAAATAATCACCGTTCGATGATTATTTAGAATATAAACAGGTGGAAATTATGATGAATAAATTCTCTTGTGTGAGCTTCTAAAAAGCCAAAAAAAAAGGGGGGGAAAAAGGTTCACCAGCCATAGATTTTGAATCCTCACAGTTTTTTTCATGGAAAAAAAAAGAGAGAGAAAAAATTCAACTGACAAAACCCAAAATTTAAACCTAGACAAAAAAACCACAAGTTAATTTTTCTTTTTAAAAAAGTTTCTTTTTAAACGTCTATGTCTTGCTTTATATATGAACGTTGCTTCACCATTTTTTTTTCTAATAATCAACTTTTGAGGTTATTATCTTTTTGAAAAGATACGTTATAGCCAATAACCAAAAATAAATAAATAAATAAATAAAAATAAACTATAAGTTATTCATAACCACAACTAAAGCATACAATAAATAGAAAAGTCGTTTCGTTTGCTCTTTCCCTCCCACATCACTACAATCAACTGTTATATCATATTTGTTCTTTTCTATTAGTCTTTTGTTGTAATTGTTATTTCTTTAAATATTTATTTTTTTAAAAAATAATATCATACAATAATAATGAATAATATCCAATTGTTCGATCTACAAGAGACTAACGTCTCTTCGTCTGACGACATTAAAAGATATGAAGATCTATTCAACTGTAGACTTCTACTCATAGGCTTTGACCCTTCTGCAGATAGTATAAGAAGACATAAATTCACCAACATGAACTACCCTGTATTATACGAAAACTTGAAAACACAAATGCTTAACAAGAAGATTAAAATGGAAAAGATGAGAGCCAAGCTCAAAAAGAAAAATTCTGAGTATTTGGAAGAAAACAATAGATCAGTAAGTCCTCAAGTCCAATCCAGAAAAAGATCTTTTCTGAAACAGAATTCTTCACCTTTATCAGCCATTGAAAACACCATTCAAGAAAATCAAAGATCTGATTTCCAATTAGCAAACAATGCATCTGCCATAGATTCATCTAGCGATTCAAGTAATATCATATCTGATGACGAAGAGGATGGTGAGAATTTTGAAAATCTTATGGCTACAAGATCTCATAGAGTTTCATTCAACCATTCTGAAGAACAATTCAGATTATCAACTCACTCTAACTCTGAATTTAATAGCGAAGGTAGAAGAAGTTACCAACAAGTTGAGTACTCTCAACAACGTTTTAAAAGTTATAACCAATTTTTGGACTACAACTACGATGATGCACCATTTAATATTCAATTGGATTTCAAATCATTCCAAAAATCACTAACTTACAACAAATATAAAGCTGAAATCATCAGAAGTAACATACTGAAAAAGAAGGAAGCCAAATACTTAATGGATAATTCAAGACAAATCCAAGATAAATCAATATTTATAGAAAAGGCCTTTGACGACTTGGACATTAATAAGTACCCACAATTGGAAAACCAATCAATGAATGTGAATGTCATAAGTGTTTCTAGAAGCAACATTTTAGAAAACTCTGCCAGTTCATTACAAAGATTACAAATTCTTCAAACTGATGTATTCATGTTTGAACTAAAAGATTGTTGTGTTTACAAGGATGAAGGGTTTGATATGAGTAGTGAATTCAATGATGAACATGAAAAGGATTCCTTGGATAGCATTTTGTATGAATTGGAACAAATCATTCCATTGATTTATGAAACCATTGATCCATCATCTCAAAACATGGAGACAAGCATAATGTTCTGTTGTTGTTGTTGTAATAATCATGTTGACAATGATAATACCATTTCTGGTGGATACATCAGAAGTTTAAACCCAAAGCTGCTAAGATTCTTTGACGACTTAGATATCAATTACAAAACTAATTTCTTCCCAATATCAAGAGTTAAGAACGATATTGTTTATAGACCAGAAGAAAAAGATGACTTGTTTAGCTTGAGCAGATCTGATAGTGCCAAATATACATCTCATGTGCATAACAACAATTACCCAGCATTAATCAGAAACAGAAACAATGTCAGCCATGTTTTGGCAACAGTCAACTATGATACTGGTAGATTATTTGTCAAGTCTGTTGAAGAAACTTTATATGATGTAGGAAGAAAGTCCATCATTGGTAAAACTGATATTTTGTACCAAAAATCACCAAAGTTGGAAAAGAAGTCAGAACACACAAGCATTTACGGAGGAAGTTCTTCATCAATATCTTTGAAAAATTCAGAAGGAAAACAAACACCTTTGACACTTCACAATGATATCAATGATAATAATAGCACTTCCAATACACAGTCATCATTCTTTGTTTCTAAAGATGTAAGAGAATCAACTAACAAGTCACCACCAATTTACTCACCAGCATTCCAAAACAACATCATATTCAATAGTGAGAAAAATAACGTTGGTGATTTTATAGAAAAGAAAGTTGGTAGTCAGATCTATACTCCTGCTACTGATACACAAGTTGTCGGAGGAGATCTTTCAGATGCACACATGTTGTCCATTGTGAATAAAAATAACGGCGTTAAACCAGTAAATGATGAAAAGGTTCAAGAAAAGAAGATTTCAAGTTCCAATGGCGATACAAGCAAGATCATCTCATCTTTATCAAACAACAAAAAGAATCCTAAGGGCAAGAAGCCAAAGAAAAACACTTGTTGTACTATAATGTAAACATATATAAACAAACCCAAATTTATAGATTAATTATTTTTTTTTTAAAAAAAAATTACAACTTTTTATTTAAAAATTTTGATGGAAAACCTGTGATTGTCATATCATTTCAATTGCCAAAAACTTCTTTTGTCACATGGCTTCATTGTTTGCATTGTGTGAATTTTGCAACTCTTGTTAAGGTTCATAGATCAGGATGAGTTAGAAAAAAATTTAAAAAAAAAGTAAACAATCGCAGTGAAAAAAAAAAGAAAAGTTGTTCAACGGTGCCTATATGAATTTCCTAAACCGTCCATTTTCATGGCTTATTTATTTTTTTTATGTGGCAACAGTAATAGATCACGTGCGTGGTTACAAACCTCATAGGGAAAATAAAATGTAACAAAAAAAAATAAAAGTGGAAGGAAAAAAAGGTGGATCATTTATAATTTTCTTCCACATTTAAGCCAATTATTTCCATTTTAGGAAACTGATGGAGTAAATTTTTTTTTGAGAAAATTCAAAGCCTTTATGCCTAACTGATGAAATAGACAGAAATTTGTTACAAAAAGTTTCTGTCTAAATATTTGTGGCAAGAAATATGAAAAAAAATATAATTACAAATTGACAACTTGAATTACCATTTTAGGAAATTCAGCTACATGAAAAAAATTCCAACACATACAAACTGCATTTTAAAATGAAGATACACGGCACTATTGCTAACAAATAATTACTAAACTTTTGATTTATATGGGTTGTTAAATCTCTTAAGGCCTTGATACACGTAAACGTTCTCTTCCATATTTTCTGGAAATACATTTTTCAAAGACTTCACATAAGGTGTAAGCATTTCGCTAGCAAATTTCTTTTTTTTTTTTTTTTGGTGGCAATTCGCTGTAGACATACTTTTCACTAGTAAAATTTTCCATATTTTTTTTCTTCTTTCTTTGGGTGTGTTCTGCTAAAAAAAATTATCAAGAAGATTCAAAGAAAAGAGAAATTAAAAGATTGAATTTATAGTAAAACACCAGTCATAGAGCAACATACAACATGGTATGTAGAACTGTTATCACAGCGTTGATAATCAACATCACAAATGGGTTATGATTATAGGGGGCTTATGGTGCCTCATGAATGTGTAAGAATGCTAATGACACAGACAAAGTGGAGTTTTTTGAATATTTGATTCAAAAGATACATTAGACCTTATATTGAGTGTACCTCCCCAATCATTGACTTATTTATATTACAAACATAAAGGAATTAAGCTATGGAATAAGAGTGTATTTGGATACATGAAAGATTATGAAAATGAAAAATATAGTATAAATGAATAATTGAACCAAGTGGTTACTATAGAATGTCTAAGAGTGAGAAACTAGCTAATAACCAATTTCAATGATTAGTATGATTAAAGAAGATATGAATTGGCATGCTAGCAAATGAAAGTGTGAAAAATACAAAATGGACAAACAAGCAAGTGGCAAATAAGAAAAAAATAAATTATACCATGCAACAAAAATGAACTAAATGATTTTGAACACAGCACATTGGTGGAATGTATAAAATTATTAAAATGGAAGAAGACGATTGCTGTGTCTGTTGATGATAACACACTTTAGTTAAAATAATAATTACCGGTGGCTTTAGCAAGCACTGTGATATTACATTTTAAACATAAGCAATGAACGATATAGAGACACTCACAAACATTAAAGATAAGTAGAATGAATAGTTCAGTATTTTTGGAGACATTCTGACAATCAAAGCAAAGATGAATACTGGGATAGTTTTACCGTATCATTTAACAGACATTGAAATTAATATCACAATAACAAGGAAAAAGCACACAGTAGCACAGCCATCATTTAAAGACATCACCTTTAGAAATCACATTCAATTACAACATATTACTATTTTCAATAGACATCATCTTTCTAAATCTGAATCCTCAGTCTCATGCAAATTCTAACCTAAGCAATTAATGAATCACAAAGTTTACTAACAATTATACCTTATTATCATTACAACAAAAATTACAATTACTAAACAGGTTTTAGTTCAAGATTTATTACACCCATCTGCTACCACCGAAGCCAGAAAGCATAAATTAAAAACCTTAGTTCAAGGTCCAAGATCTTACTTCTTAGATGTTAAGTGTCAAGGTTGTTTAAACATCACCACCATCTTCTCTCACGCTCAAACTGCCGTTACCTGTGAATCCTGTAAGAAGGTTTTATGCCAACCAACCGGTGGTAAGGCTAAGTTGACTGAAGGTACTTCTTTCAGAAGAAAATAAATGCTTTATGTGATTAATTGAGGTAGTCAAGTAATAACTAATATCTTTAACAGATGCTGTGTTATGAATGATTATCATTTTTATTCTTATATATAACACTATCATTATTATAAACTTATATATAGATCTCATAAGATTTAACAACAAACGAAAACGAATTAAAAAAAAAATAAATAAATTATAATCTTTATTATCTTTTGATATACATATATCTCAAGCTGTCTTCTTTGGTAGCTTTCTTCTCTTTATCACACTTTGCTGATTGATACAAAGCACTCCTAAGAATGTTCCTATTACCATTAATCCCACCAGCATGATCAATATTGGTATGAGTATCCCCACACTTGGTTTGAATGGGAACAAGATTTCATCCCGAAGATAGATGTGGTTTTGGAACGTGTTGGTTGCTGGATCTATGCTGAAGAAGATGGGAAGACCTATCCAGATTATGTAGTATATGTATGTTATGTAGAGGATGTTAAGTTTCCAACTCATTGTAGTGTTATTGTGCTGTGGTTGATGGTTAACTTTGCGTGTGTTTAATACTTTGGTGGAAAAAAACCAAAATTGATAATTCACGTGTCCTATTTATTTCAATTTCTAAAAAATATCGTGTATCTATTGATTAAACTTAATGTAATGTCTTCACTTGAGCTTGAATAGGTAGAAAATAATGCAAAATAGCTACAGTTTATAAAGAAGATTGTTATTATAACATTTTATTTTAAAGTTTTTCAAAAAAGTAGGTTTATATAGCAATAATTATCATTACGATTGAATTTATAACTTTACTTATAACTTTTTCCCTGCTTGAAGAAAAATTTTGATTTTTTGTAGAAACCTTTAAAAAGCATTGATTAATTGATCGAACATATTTTTATCTTTCTAATTATGAGATTCTTCACACAAAATTGTTTAAACATCATTTAAATCACCATTTTTAACCATATAGTTGAAACATTTCTTTTTTTTCGCCCTGCTCGAAAGTTTAAATTTGGCGGCTAAAAATTTTGCTAAGGTGTTTATGTTTTTTTATTGGTGTTTAACTCTAAACAAAGTTGGTGTAGGTAAAACCAATACAAAACACCCACAACCCCAAATATAACTACTCTGCTATTGCAAAGCTTTGTTAATTTAATCGACTTACTTGTTCTTTAATCACAACTTAAACTCAATTATAACAACATGTTTTGGGACATTGGTGTATTAGAAACATTATACTCCATATTACAACAACCACAATCTCAAGCTAGATTAACAAACGGTGTCATTGTTTTAGAAAAATGTATTCCTGATTTAAACAACATATTAATAACACCAGCCAAGAATCAACAATCCAGATCAAAGGTCGAATCCTTGAAATTTTCAGTACACGAAATTGAATACGAAGTATCCAAAGAATTTGTTTACGCCGTTATTCAACTAGCTGATGAGTTGAATGTAGATGAATTAGTTCTAGCCGAATTTTTACTGAACATATCTGAAAGAAAGAAAACTATCAATGAATTTTTACTTACTCAAGACTCTTTAGTCAAAGAAGGTAGAATTGCTTTCTTCTTGAGAAGACAATATTTGTTACAAATTTTGAACTACATCTTCAACTTGAATACTGTTGCAAATGATAAATTGATTAGCATAGCTATGGAGAAATTGGACTCATCCTTAATTGGTGAAAATATTTTCAAGTCACTTGAGAATTTACACTCAAACTTTAACCTAATTATAGAAAACATCAACAAAGATACTACAGTTCAACAATACACACCCTTGAAGAAAGACATCAACAAGTTGAAAAAAGAGTTTTTGACAAAGGAATATGATATAATTGCTCAATTCAACACAGGATTCTTACTCAACAACAATAAGAGCATTTTCTACGAAGATCAAGAATTTAAAAAGATTTTCTCTTTATTAGATTTTATAGAAAAGAACATGAACAACAATGATAGTTTCATACTCTACTATCTTCCATGTTTACTACAGTTTGGTAACTTCTTGCCAAAGAAGATCATTGCTGGTAAGGAAAACTACATCTGGAATTTACTAAACAAGATAAATAAAGACATAGAATCAAATGACAAATTGTACCTATCTCCATTCAGAGTATTGGTATACATGAACATTTTAGTCAACATCATTGAGTGGTTCAAAGATGAACCATCTAGAGTAAGTCACAATGGGCAAACATTAGATTTTGAAAGCAAAGTATCCAAGCCTATTTACAAGCTAGTGCTACTAGGTGCAATTGAAGAATTAATGATATTTTCAAGTATGACTACCAAGAATCAAGAGCATGATTTGACTGATCAAGTTGGATCTGTAAGAATACTATTGGAGAAGCATTTGCCTAAACTGTTGCCTTTCTGTTTACAAGAGAGCAAACTGCCTAGTATTGAAATGACTGGATACATTTTGGAAAACCAAGATGCCATCAAATCCATAGAACTATCCGATGAGTTAAATGACTATTTCATTGTTAACTCCTTAAACAGCTTGATTGTCAAATTCATAGAACATTGTCCATTCATTTTAAACCAGTTAAGAGATGAAGAGGAAGAGGCTTTATTTAAGAGTATACAACAAAAGCAAATAGATCAAAAGAAGAACAGTTCATTAAACAAGACAAATGGTAAGTCATCTAATTTAAGCAGCAATGCATTTTTCACATTCAACACAGATTCCAACAACATAAACAAAAATGAAGATGCTCTTTACAAAAAAGCGGATATCGAAAGATTCTTTATCTCTTGTTACTATGTTTATAACAACAGAGAAGAGCTAGGTATGCCATTCTGGGAAGACAATGAATCTGCATTAAATGGTTTCATCAAGTGGGGATCCAACTGTAAAGACTCATTAATGACTTCCTGCTACTACATCATGTTGTCTTCATTTGCCAACAACAAGAACTTATCTAAGACCATCTTCTCATTTGTTATGAAAGGTAAAGAGTTTGCTACAAACAATCAATTCAGCATGATTGGTAATAAGACCAACACTGAAGCAAACTACTTTGATAACTTGGCTTCTATTATAGATGAGTTTTCCCAAGCAATCCAAGAATGGGAAAATGGCAAGAAGGATACCAGTGGTGGATTCAGCGGCAGCGTTACTGAAATAGACTCTGATATTTTCAATAGACACACCAATTTAGGTAGACACAACATTGGTGGATTATACTCCAGGCAAGGACCTCCTCAACATTTGGGATACATGAACAAAACCTCAAGATTTGGTCAATATGATAATTCTAAAACCAACAACTTAGAAGGTGAGAAGAGTATCACATTTGAAAATTTGAATGAAGAATCTGTATTACTACTTACTTCATTGATTTCTTTTGTTGGTAATCTATCCAGCAACTTGGAGGATTCTGAAAAGGAAATTATTGCCAACATCTTCACTAACATATTATTCCAATTGATGAATTTGAACACTCCATTACTGGGATTAACCATGAAAACAATCAGCTCATTCATCACCAAGAATAATAGAAATGATATTTGGATTAAGTTAGACTCAATGATATTTGGAAACACTGCCAAGAACTTCGGTAAACACATATTAAAGAGAGATGACAACAAGTTTATTTTGAACCCACAATCCTCTAGTTACATCCACTTCTTCAAAAACAACTTCCAACACATTACCGAAATCTTTGGATTTGTTGAGTTAATCAAGAAGCTGACAACTATAGAAGAAGGCAATAAAGTCTTAGCATTTGACGAAATGGTCACACCGTTAAGTTTCGGATCTGTCGAAAGAGCTCAAAAAGGTGTCTCTCCATACTTGGAATATTTGATCAACGATGTGTTTGTCAACTCACAATTCATTGGTGATCAATATTTGAAGACTAAGTTACAAGTTTTGGTATTGCAAATAATTGGTAATTGTTTCAAAACATTTGATTACCAAAAGTTGATTGATTTCAACTCTTGTTTAGGTATTAACATGGATTTATTAGTTCCTCAAAAGAACTTTGTCAAATACTTGATTGAAAATCCTGCAGTTTATGCTATTTCCAATTTGTTAAACATTGAAGAAAACATTGAATTATTGTTAAGTTTGATAAAGGTAACTAACAGCCAAAAGATTCTACAAGATACCATTGAGATTGAAAAGCTTGTTCTAGCCACTGATGTTTTAAAACACTTATGTTTGATTGATGATTGTTTTAACGATGCCATATTACCATCAATTAAGGAAGGTATTAGAAGTACCAAGTTCTATTACATTGACAAGTCCATATTTGAGTTCAGAAACACCAAGACTTTCAAGGACACATTGAGAAGAGATGTTGATTTGATCACTAATCTATTTTTGAACTTATCAACCCCATACATGGCCTTAAACACTTCCAACATTGAAACTATTTCTTTGATCTTTGAAAGCAACGATGAACATCAAATGAAGCAACTTTTCAACATCTTACAAAACTCTGAAGATTCAATTTCTATCAAAAACTCATTCATGTATGCTTTGGACACCCCAATAGAATCCAAAGAAGGTTTTGAATACAAGATCAAGTTGATCAAGTTCTTGAACGATAGAGTCTTTTCTGCATCTAAAGTAGTTCAATTAATTGGAGGTTTCCAATTGGATCCTAGCACCACATTAGGTCCATCCACTTACCAAACTTTCATTTCCTCAAATGTTTCTGTGTTTGGTAGTTTGATCAAGTTGGTTGTCCAATGTTTAGGCTTCATTAATGAAGATAATGTTCCATTAATTCCTATGAGATTGTTGACTGCTTCTTTTGAGTTGTTGAAGAACATGACATCTATAGACTTAACCTTTTTAGCTGGTTATTTATTGAACATTGGGTTCATTGAAGAATTGATCAGATTGAGTTTTGTTGTTGACAAGAAGACTACTTTGTGGAATGGAATGGAAAATAAATTTGACCTGATCAAGGATACTAATAATTCTTCTTTTGTCACTATAATGTCATTCTTCAAGTTTAGATCTGAATTGTTAGAATTGTTGAGTTTGGTCATCCATGAGTTTAAGAATTCTCAAAGTATTGGTCAAATCATCAATTCATTGATCAACACTGGTGCTGGAAAGCCAATTATTTTCAAGTTGTTGGATATTTTGAGCAATGACTTTTTACTATTCAGTCAACAATCAAATATCTCTTATGATAGCTTTTCCAAGATGTACTTGTCCCAATTAAAGTTATACAACACTGGCATAAACTTTGAATATGTGTTGAGCAAGCTATCTTTGAATGAATACACCGAAGTTGGTGAAGACATCTTTGATTTCAAGAACTTAGATTCTTTGTTAGATTTGAAGTACAACTACTTGAAGAAGGCATTGAAATTGGATATTGCCACTGATGACCAAGATGAGCAAGAAAGATTTATTTTGAAAAACAGCATCACCGAATTGAATTCTAAAGTTATGTTCAACAAATATCAACAAGATGTTGTACACAACTGGAATGTTTTAGTTCAACTGATTGTCACTGATGGTGTTTTATCCATTGAAACCAAGAACAAGTTCATTTTAAGCACCTTTGAATCCTTGATTGGTGAAGTTGAATTATTGATCGATTCTAATATCAAATATGCTGAAGAGTTCATCTCATTGATTGTAATGCTGTACGATATCTTAAGTGACTTCAGTTACAATGTTTACGACAAGAACTTATACAAGTTGTTTATGACTGCTGTTCAAGGTATTTCATCTCCACTAACCTCCGTATCCATGAGATCAGACTTGTATGTATTGATGAACAAGTACTTGACTTCCTTGATAGATGCTAATGAAAAGACTAATGAGGGCAATGCTGCTGCTGATGTTGTTATCCATCCAACTTTGAAAAATCTGATCCATGATTTGAAGATGTTGGATGAAAAATTGATCGAGACTATGGTATTAGACTGTATCAATGGAAGTTGTCAAAGTCCTGAAAGAATCACCAGTGTATTATTCCTAAAATCTTTGGTCAAATTGGGTAACTATGTAAGTGGAAACAAATCCAACTTCATCATCAAAGCTTTGAGTAACAGCAACATGTTATCCAACTTAATAAGCTCTGTTAAAAATCTGGATGAAATGGTCCACAACGATACTGCCGCAGCATTATCTTTTGATGATGTCAAGTACGAATTGACTGTGTTCAAGTTCACCATGAGTGTCTTGACTGACATTGCCTCTACTAGATTAGGAGCTTATGAGTTATTGCAAAATGATGCTATGTCTGTAATCAACAAGCTTAGATTTGAATCATTAGACTTAAACTTAGGAACTGATTTAGAATTCAAAGAATTTATTACATTAAACCAAACTTTGGCTGGTCAAATCAGAATTAGATTGGATAACAACATTCCTTCTGCCATTGGTAATGGAAAAACCAAGAATGATGAAGTAATCTCAGTATTTGAAATTTTGATTCCTATTTTCAAGTTTGTAGTTACCATCTCTGGTAGTTTAGGCTTTGAAAACAAACAATTAAAGTTAAGTACTAGCAAATTCTTAACCAAACATGATCAACAAATTAAAAACTTGTTGAAGAGAGATTCTTTAATGGTTGAAAATAATAAAGACAAATCCATGGACAATGTCACTTACTCAACAGACTTACAAACATTGATAAAATTGATAATTCTATTATTCAAGGAAATGAGAGATTAAAACCGTTGTATATAACTTTACCTTAATTTTTTATTACTTATAAACTGATTCCAAAGTGGAACTCAAAACATTGCTTTTATTTTCCAAGACATTCAAAGCGTCTGAGTGGGATCTTAGAACCTTCAGCAATTGATTACCGTTGTCGCTGCTGATACCTATGTTCATTGATTTATTCAAGTTTTCGTTCAAAGCACTGATTTCATCAGCCATGGAAACAACGTTGTTGGTCAAAATACTTAGATCATCCTTCAATGACAATGATGTTTCGTATACATTCCATCTCTTTTGTTCTATGGAGGCGTTTTCATTCATGTTATTGCTGGAACTATTGGTGATGTTATTAGATGATGTTTGGTTATTAGTGGATATATCAATACCAGCATTGATTTGCTTTGTCTTTAGATCTTTTAAGAAATGGTCTAATTGAGCATCAACTTTATCCATGAATATATCCAGATCATCAGCTTGCATTTCCATATATTTTAGAGATTGTCCTATTTTGTTACAAGATTCATGAGTCTCCTTCATTGAGCTTTGGACTTCCAAAAGCTTTTCACCATTTTCAGTCAAACTTTCATCCCATTCTTTCAAGCTGGTTCCAAATTTGTTGTAATATTCTAAAGATTTATCTAAAGATTTTATCCATTTACTAGCCAAGTTATCCAAAGTTAAGTTCTCAATGTCTAGTTCTGGAACAAACTTAGGTACTGTAGTTTCTGTCTTGACTGCAGGAGCAGTTATGGTCTTGGCAGTTTCTGGTTTATCATCTTTCTTTTCAGTAGCTCCAAATGATAGAGCTGGTTTATCTGCAGAGGCGCCAAATCCAAATGCTGGTTTAGCAGGCTCGTCTTTCTTTTCAGCAGAGGCTCCAAATCCAAATGCTGGTTTAGCAGGTTCGTCTTTCTTTTCAGTAGAGGCTCCAAATCCAAATGCTGGCTTGGCAGGTTCATCCTTCTTTTCAGTAGAGGCGCCAAATCCAAATGCTGGTTTAGCAGGCTCGTCTTTCTTTTCAGCAGAGGCTCCAAATCCAAATGCTGGTTTAGCAGGTTCGTCTTTCTTTTCAGTAGAGGCACCAAATCCAAATGCCGGTTTGGCTGGTTCGTCTTTCTTTTCAGTAGTACCAAATCCAAATGCTGGCTTGGCATCATCCTTCTTTTCAGTAGAAGCACCAAATCCAAATGCTGGTTTGGCTGGTTCGTCTTTCTTTTCAGTAGTACCAAATCCAAATGCTGGCTTGGCATCATCCTTCTTCTCGGTAGTACCAAATCCAAATACTGGCTTGGCTGGTTCATCCTTCTTTTGAGTTGCGCCAAATCCAAATGCTGGCTTAGCATCATCTTTCTTTTCAGTAGCACCAAAGCCTAAAGTTGGTTTGTTAGCAGAAGCACCAAAACTAAAACCTGGCTTAGCTGCATCTTCTTTCTTTTCTGTAGCACCAAAGGTCAAAGCTGGTGTGCCACCTAATCCACCAAAGGCTGCTTTAGGAGCATCATCTTTTTTCTCTGTGGTACCAAAGTTTAAAGATGGTTTATCCCCAGTGGTGGCACCAAAGCTGAATGCTGGTTTAGCTTCATCTTTTTTTTCTGTGGCACCAAAGCTCAAAGAAGGGGTAGTGGTAGTAGTACCAAATCCAAAGGCTGGCTTAGCTTCATCTTTCTTTTCAGTAGCACCAAGGTTTAAAGATGGTTTATCACCAGTGGTTGTACCAAACCCAGTAAAGGCTGGTTTGGCTGAATCATCTTTTTTTTCTGTAGCACCAAATGTGAATGTTGGTTGACTGCCACTGGCAGCAGAGCCACCAAACATAGGCTTGGCATCTGTAGGTTTTTGAGCTGTGTTTGAGAATAAAGAAGGCTTGGCGGTAGAGTCAGAACCTGTGTTGCCGAATGAGAAAGCTGGTTTAGAATCTGAGCTAGATGTGGCACCAAAATTGAAAGCAGGAGGCTGAGACATTGTGCTGTGGATGGTATTTTGGTTTGCTTCAAATTGTTGTTTTGCCACTTTAAGTATAAAGAGATTGTTATTATTTTTTTTTTGGGCAAACTAATGAATCCGTTGAAAAAAGAAACAGTGCAAGACGTGAATTGGTAGCGAGTAATTGATGTCTCTTATGTCCGAAAAATTTAATCAATAATTTTAAAAATAGTAATTACGGCAAATGAAGTTTAGTAGTTATATCAACAGCTTGACTAATATTTGGTTGTTAATTAAAAAAAGTCATATAAAATATATATTTATTATAAAGAACGGTTGTATTTGTTACAATGTTTTTTAAAAAAAAGTACAAATCCTTTTAGTTTGGGAATTATTTTTTATTAGTTATTATTGTTTCCTATGTAATATTGTGGGTTTTTAAAAGATAAAGTATTTGTTCATACTTTACTTAAGCAACAACACATTGAGGAATAATAACCCAAGATGGACCAGTCCAGAAAAAACCGTGGAAGTCTTTGTTTTCGGATTCAGATTCCTTTGGAGATTGAGAGGCGTAAGTAGTAGATTGCATTATTGTGAGTATTGATTATTGATTGTTTGGATGGTTATTATTATTCTATAAGTTAATAAAACATATTTGAATAGATTAAAACTATTAATTTACAACTCGTGGAAACATCTCTTTATATACATTTCAGTTTTGAAAATGTTTTAGGATTTGATGACAGTTATCATAGAAGAAAAAAAAAAGTAGTTGTAATAAGTAAATGGCTACTTTAATCAGCAATGATGTACTCAATTGTGATATAAAATTACTGTTTTAGGACATGTCAGTGGATATATTTGAAACATATTTGATGGCAGATCTTTAAAATTGGTGTAGTTTTAATTAATGGAGAGAATAAAAATTACCCTTTTCGGACATGTCAGTGGGTTTCAATAATCAAAATCAACCTCAACTACTAATTAACGTCAGCATAGAACACAATTTTAACCCACAAAATGGATTAACCAAGAGATTTTGAAAAAAGAAAATAATAGACCTACTACAATTTTAATGTTCTTATCTTTAATTAATTGAAATATTGATAACTGTATGCTATACAATCTACACCCTCAAATCAATGCTTAATCATGTCTCTAATATTCGACTGGTTCAACTTTTTCAAATCTTCATGACTACTCTTAATTCTACTTTGCAACTCTTCACTCAAGTGATCAAAGCTACCGTTTTTGGAGAATATAGGAATGATTTCATTTTCCTCATCCTTATTGATACTGTAACTTCTTGTGTCATCACCAAGCAATGCATGATCAATCAAAATGTTTCTCTTACCAACAGAATTACCAAAGTTTGGCAGGTGAACTTCAGGCTTCAGACTAGGGAAACTTAGTACATTGTTTTCAACTAACAACTTTCTAATGTTGAATTTGGTGGTACCAGATTCCAACTTTTTTAACAAAGCCGAAGATAAAATTTCACATTTTGAAATCTTATCAGCCGGTATACCATTGACTTGATCTTCCTTAGATTTGACGGCAACTTGGAACAATTGTTCAATGTCCTTCTTACTCTCACCTAGCTCAATAGTTTTGACTGCAACGTTCTCAAAGAAGTTTTGAACAATGAATCCAAAGTTCTTTCTTTCTGAATTGTAAATACCACAATTGTTCAAGAATAACTGTTGTAATTTCAAACTTGGGTTACAAGCAATGGATGCAATGAACAATGGCCAATTTGCATCTCTACAAGTCATGTCGTAATCAAAGTCGTTAATCTCAGTGATATTCTTTCCTTGGTTGCAATGAAGTTTCAAACTCATTCTATCTGTAACTTTATCATTTTCACAATGTATATTCTTCTTTCTTAATACATTACATTTGACTCCTGGAGCTACTGATAAATCAATGGATAACTTAACAGATTTGAAGTCAAATGTGCTAAAGAATTTACAAAGCACTTTGAAGCCATCTTCCGAGATGGGAGTGTTTCTGAAACTCAACTTGATGGCCTCATGTTCACAATTTTCCTTATCGACTCTTGTTTCATGCAAAATCTGGATTTTTCTGATCATTACAATAACAGCATCAATGATTCTGGTGAACATATCCAAGGACATGTCACACATGTCGAATATCAATGTTTCAATAATCGAACAACTCACAAAGTCACAGAAAGTCAATATTTCAATCATTGAAGGCTTGTTGTTTTTTAATGTAATCATTGGAATATAAGGTTTGTACTGGATTTCACCAGATTCTGGGTCTGACAACTCTTCAGGGATTTGTTGCATAATAGATGCAATTGGCAAAATCTCTCTCAAGTGACAGATTCTTTGATAAATGTCTCTCCAGGTGACGTTTCTGTGTTTGTTTGGGAACAACTTATCATCCAGTTCTTCATTCTTGAAATCTATTTCAATTTCAGGCAATGGCTTGATGTTTTCACCCTTGATGTCATTTAAATCCTTATAATATCTCCACTCTAGATTCTTGTCTAGTTCCTCTCTATCTTGTTCAGATAATAGCTTTAATACACCCCTTCCACCAACAGTCAATCCATGTGTGCCTTTGCCAACACCGTCTAAATTATCCGATTGTAGTGCACATCCATTCAGAACATGATTTCTTTTTTCATTCTTAACCACCACAATACCATCCTTCATGACAACAACATCACCCTTTCTTGGTTGTTTGGAACAAATCTGTTGCGGTGGATCAGTAGTAAACACTGTCTTGTCAAAGTGGATATGTTTTGGAATAGTTACATCTTCCAATCCTGGTGGGACTTTAAAGTTCTCATAGTCGGCATCGTACATGTTTGCAGTTTTCTCATCTATGCTGGTTATAGGTGATATGATTGGGATGTTTAGTTCACTGCTATCATCAGTGCTTGATTCATCATCTGAAGAAAATTGATCCAAGATCTTACTTGGAGTGATTCTTGTGGGCTTGTCGCTGTTCATAGAATCCAGAGATACTAATGAAGTGTTACTATTAGCTCTGGTGTTTTGTATAAGTTGCAGATCATTGCTGGTGGTGCTGTTTTTTCTTGATCTGTTTTGTTGATATTTGGAATGATCCTCGTTATCGTAATAATCATGCATGCCGTAAAGATCATATTCACATTCCTTGTCAACGCTGTAATTCGGTTGTGAAGACCACTTTCTCAAAGGTATTTTGTTACTGTCATTAATGTTGGATGATTTACTGTTATTTCCAGATCCAAACAACATCTTTGTAAAGTTGTTTTTTGTTTTGCCTTTGCTGGAATTGCTATTACCACTGGATTTGTCAGTTTCATTAGTATTCAACTTTGATAATTTCGATTGCTGATATTGAAGTAATTTCTTCTTATGTTCCATCAAAGTTCCCTTTTTGAAACATGACTTCTTTTTTGCTGGGAATATCGGCTCTTCTTGAACATTTCGGTTGATGGCAAATGAGGAGCTATTACCAGGCTTATATGTCAAAAACTCTTCCCTATTCTTTTCTGGATGAAACATGGCAAGATTTTCCTTTCTCCAGTACTCCAAAAAGTCAGAGATGTCTATAGATTTTCTGTTTAGCAACTGTCCTGTTGTGTATGCTCTTGATATTCTCGACATGTTATGAAGAGTGTCTGCTGTATTTTTATTATCATATTTATTATCTTTAGAATCGTTATCGTCAACTTTAGGGGTTTGGTTGTTCATATGTGTGTTTAGATATGTTTCATCACTCAATTCCATGGACTGAGTTTTATTGTCCAGCAGTTTAGAGATTGTGTGCATAGAGCCTGTGTTGATGCTGTTGGCTCTCTTTCTTCTGTTTGTGTTATCATTTTGGGAGTTCTCTGAGTTAGAGTTGAATATTTTATTAAACAGACCCATGGTTTGTTTATCAATGTTTGTCTATTAGCTTATATTATTGTACTTTATGGTTGTATTAAGCTATCATCTCTCTTAAACTGTTTGGTACAAATGTGTGTGTGTGTGTTATCCCTAAAGTAGCCTGTAGAAACTAAAAAATCATCCGATTTTGGCGGGAAATTTGTTGTGAGGAAAAAAAGCAAAGGGAGATGTTGAAGATAACATGTGAGAGTATTTTTATTCTGATCTACACGTGACTTTTACACAGCATTTTTTAAAAATATTCATGAAACAATCATCATGTTTCTAAATTATATTCAATAAATTTACTATAAATATCTTCACTGATGTGTCATTAATATTAATATTTATTTATTTAAAACATTTACTTTTTTTTATTCATAGTTTAATTAAATACAATATATATATAAAGAGTACATCAAACTTATTTCTTACCTTGGTTGGCAACAGCAGCGGCACCAGCAGCAGCGGCTTCTGGGTCTAAGTAGTAGTATGGCTTAGTTGGCTTCAAGGTCTTGGCATCTAATTCGAAGACCAATGGGATGGCAGTTGGGATGTTTAAACCAGCAATGTCATCATCAGAGATGTTGTCTAAGTACTTGACTAAACCTCTCAAAGAGTTACCGTGGGCAACAACCATGACGTCCTTACCTTCTAACAAGTCCTTGGCAATTTCGTCGTTGTAGTATGGCAATAATCTTTCAATGACTAAGGCTAAAGATTCAGTAGATGGGATGACATCCTTTGGTAAGTGGGAGTATCTGGCTTCGTTCTTTTGAGAGAATTCAGAGTCATCAGCAATTGGTGGAGGAGGAACATCGAAGGATCTTCTGTAGGTTTGGAACTTTTCTGGACCGTACTTTTCTAAAGTGTCAGCCTTGTCTAAACCTTGTAAACCACCGTAGTGTCTTTCGTTTAATCTCCAAGATCTCTTGACTGGGATCCATAATCTATCAGTTTGGGCTAAGGCAATGTTGGCAGTGTTGATAGCTCTGGATAGTAAAGATGTGTATAAGATGTCTGGGTTAACTTGTTCCTTAACTAATAATTCACCAGCTCTCTTGGCTTCAGCTTCACCAGTTTGGGATAACTTAACATCAACCCAACCGGTGAATAAGTTCTTTTCGTTCCATTCGGATTGACCGTGTCTAACTAAGATTAATTTAGGCATATTTGATTTATGTATATATGTTATGTGTGGTTTTTAATTATTAATTTACTTTTATGCAAAATATAGCTGATTAGTAATTATTACTGAAGATGATGTTCAAAAATAACAGTTGAATAAGTTTATATAAGACAACTGTGTGTGATATAAGGAAAAAAATTTTTTTTTTTTTCTACACATAAACATGGAATATAAAATTAGTGGTATCTGGGTGAAAGAAATCAGATGATTCTATCCCGTTGGGCTTAGCCTAACACAGTTCCACACTTTTGAAGGCGCATTATTTTTATTTTGGTGGAACTTTTTTTTTAAAAAGAAAAAATGTATCTTGCCACAAACAAAAATAACAAAATTCGGATATAAGAAAAACAGTCACGTGTTAAAACAACTACAACGCTACACTATTTTTTTAATAAAACCTTGTTAATCAATACGTATAAAAGTCTACTTCATCTATAAACCCCCCCCCCCTTTAATTACAAACTATTTTAAAGAAGAATAAACCCCAAAGAAAAAAAAAACAAATTAGTACTACAGCAAGATGAATGAAAACTTAAAATCTATAATTAACCAAACTAAAGATATCTTACCAAGAAAGGCAGACATCACATTCAAGGGAAGCTTGGGAAGACACTTAGCACTAACAGGGTCCATGAGATTCCCTGGGGCTGCTGGTTTCCCATCTCTAGCTGCCTTGAAAATGGGTGTTGATTTGCCATACTTGTTGTTATCTCCAGATAGAGATTTATTGCTACTCACGAGAATGAAATCAAGCGATCTAATGGTATCACCGTTACCTTTACTAAACTATAAAGATTTAAATAACACGCCAAGTTTTAAACAACATTCGGGAAACAGAGATGGTATTGTGTTTGGACCAGGGTTGTCAAGAATAACAGACCCAATGTATGAACATGACCAAGATGCTAAGAAACTATTCAAAAATTCAGTTGTTGCTCAACTTAAGATCATTGCAGATTCCATAAATGACGATAAGAAGAAAATCCCCATTGTCATAGATGCTGATGGTATATTTTTGATAACTCAAAAAGTGCTTTTTGGCAAAGAAAAATTTGGTGACGACTGGGATTGGATTTTAGTTGTACACGAACTGATAGTGGATATATTAACAAAGGGAAAAGATAGATTAGTGATTACCCCTAATGAAAGAGAGTTTAAACATCTTAAAGATGCCATCCCATTGATTTTCAAAGACGATGATCAAATTATGGTGTTGGTAAAAGGAGACAGTGACAAGATTGGATTTTTAAGCAAAAACGGATATAAAATAAAAGAAGAATGTAACTACGAAGGTGGCCTAAAGAGATGTGGTGGACTGGGAGACTGCTTAACAGGTGTTATATCCACATTACTAGCATGGGTTGAAATTAAACAAAGTCTGAATAAGTCGACTACTACACAGGACGACTATTTAAACGCAGTAATGACTGGTTGTTGTATAATGAGAGAGGCTTCTAAAAAGGCATTTGAAGTTCACGGTATCAGCTGTGTAGCTGAAGATGTTATTAGCGAGATTCCTAATGCTAGAGATACAATTCTAGGTGATTTTATCAACGACTAGTTGATTAATGATTATATAGGGTAGTGAATATTCTTTAAAGTAACCACGCCACTCTTAAACCCATTTAAAATTCCTAATTACCTAAGGACACAGTCTCATCATATGCCATCATTGCTAATGTAAACCTCAATTCAGGGGTTTAATTCCGAATATATTAGTCTAGCATTTAGCCCGACTAACTCCGAATACTAACTCTTTTTCCTCCGTATTTTATTTACAACGTCAAAAAAAAATTTTTTTTCCCACACACCTTTAAAAAAAAAATACGATTTTAAGAATATTTCAAATATTTGAAAAGTTTTAAAGATTCTCCCCCCTTAAGAATCTTATTTAACTATACAGAAGTGATTATTCAGTAGATAAAACCAAAAAAAAAAAAAAATAAATAGTTTACAATGTTCAGATCTAAATACTTATACCCAACTTTAGCTACTGTTGCTGCTGTTTCTGCCACTGGTGTTTACTTAAACCAAAACAAGGAGCTTGCTGCTACTTTGAAGCAAAACATCCAATCCTTAAACTTCTTCAAGAACACCACCATTGCCAACGAAATTGTTGACAAGTCTAAAGTTTTCTTAGGTGACGGTTCTTGGATTGACTTAAAGATCGCCAAGATCGAAGAATTATCTCACGATACCAAGAGATTCACTTTTGCCTTCGAAGACCCAGAACAAGTTTCTGGTTTAAAGACTGCTTCTTGTATTTTAGCCAAGTACGTTACTCCAAAAGGTAGTAACGTCATCAGACCATACACTCCAACTTCCGATGTTGACCACAAAGGTTCCATGGATTTAGTTATCAAGCACTACCCAGACGGTAAGTTCGGTACCCATATCTTCGGCTTAAAGGAAGGTGACTCTGTTACTTTCAAGGGTAGCATTTTGAAGTGGGACTGGAAGCCAAACTCTTTCCCAGAAATTGTCTTATTAGGTGGTGGTACTGGTATTACTCCATTATACCAATTGATCAATGAAATCACCAGAAACCCAGAAGATAAGACCAAGATCAAGTTGTTCTACGGTAACAAGACCGAAAGCGATATCTTATTAAAGAAGGAATTAGACTCCATTGCTGCCAAGCACCCAGAACAATTTGAAATCAAGTACTACTTAGACAACGTTGATGCTTCTAAGACTGAATTCAAGAAAGGTTTCATCACCAAGGAAGACTTAACTTCTCACGTCAAGCCAGAAAACCAAGTCTTTGTTTGTGGTCCTCCACCATTCATGAAGGCCTTCTCTGGTCCAAAGAAGAGTCCTTCTGACCAAGGTGAAGTTTCCGGTGTCTTAGCTGACTTAGGTGCCTCCAAGGAAAACGTTTACAAGTTCTAAGCTTGGTAATGATAAAATAATAATAAAAAATATTCTAACCATACATGTGAGGTCTTTTTTTTATTAAAAAGGTTGAACAAATTAACAGAATTCCGTAACTTTATTAACCTTATATATTTTGATATAAAGTTTGATGAATAAAAGTTTTTTTATGAAAAGAAGGGACCATTGTTGATACTTAGATTTTTGGATAAGTATTGTTTGGTGTATTCCTCCACCTTTTCGTCATAAAATGGTTTTAATAAAGCATCTTCTATGACTATCGCATCTTTCTCTTCAGCATACCACTGTTTTATTTTGCCCAATACATTTGTAAACTCATTATTATTTGTTTCAAGAATGACTATCTCTTTGAATATCCTTTCTTTATTTTTATAACACCATTTTTGCACTTTCAAGAAGTCCTCATCCAATTCAATGCAACAATTTCCTATATCTTGAGCACCGGATTCACCGGGGAATTCAAATTGCTTAACCCCATCTGCCAAACGACGTGGCATCAACTTATCCAAAGCCACAAACTGTGTAGAATCACCATTCTCATAATTAATAGTAGTATTATACTTGACATGTAGATGTGCAGAAAACCATATTTCAGGCCTTAGATTATCCATGATTTTATCATACAAATTTGAACCGAGCTTTCCACTTTTAATATCATCTCTAAAGAACGGCTTTATTTTCAATAATCTATTCTCTATTTCCGGATCTTCATTGTGGAAAACATTTTGAGGCCAATCATGGGTCATTACAAAATCAACATCATCATTTTCATAAAGCAACAACGGCAATACTTCAAAGAATCTGACATGATAGCTGGATACTTTATTCATTCTCCACCATTGTGTCTGCTCCAAACCCTTGTTTTGACTAAACCCAAATTCTCTATCTTTGTATAAATTAAAATCATTAACAATCCCAGAAACACCACAAAGTTTCAATCCTTTATACTTGATAATATTACAAAAGCCCATGAAGAAAAAGTTTGGTAAAACAAACCCACCAAATGGAAGTTTTTCTAATAATCCCATATTCTCATGATTCCCTCCAATCCCCAGAACAAGTCCGATTTGTTGGAGTGATTGAGCAAGTTTATCATTCTTATTATTCATGATTTTCTCAAAGTCTGTTATTTTGCTGATGTCACCTCCGTAGGTGTATTTATAAGGGATGGAGCATGACGATAAATCTTGTTTTTTGGACAATAATTGTAAATCACCTAAGAGGAGGAGTAAGTCTGTGTTTGAAGGATCTATTAGGGTTAAAAGTTGTTCGAATTGACCATGAAGACATCCATTCACAGCCATGTACTTCTTCCCATCAGTCATGTTGATATAAAGTTGTATTGGTTTTGAATTGATGATTTTATTTTCAAAAAAAGGAAGGAAAATCATAAAGCTTGGAAAAAAATAGCATAAACCTTTATAGCTCAATATTTTAATAAATATGTTCGAAATTAATCAGCTTCTATAAACATATATAAACTCTGAGGTAATCAATAAATAATAGTCATTTTTCTTTTTGTTAGGTCATAATAGAATTAGTAAGCTCTTACAGCTGGAGGAACTGGTGGACATTCGGTTTCATCCAAAGTGGTCATAACAACACTTCTGAACTTCATTTCAACATCATCAGTGATATCTTTTTGGAATGATAAGGAGTGCTTCAACCAGTTAACATCGTCTCTTGGAAGTTGTTCCTTGGTGATTGGGTCAACAATGACATGGGCACCTCTACTTTCCTTTCTGGTTAAGGCAGAAACGGCAGTTTGGTTAGCTAAAGTCAATAAGTTTTGTAATTCTAAAGTTTCAACTAAATCAGAGTTCCAAATCAAGGAATCATCTTCAACCTTAACATCCTTGAAGGTCTTGGAAACTTCCTTCATTTGCTTAACACCTTCAGCCAACAATGGTTCGGTTCTGAAGACAGATACATGCTTTTGCATGACGTCTTGCATATGTTCTCTGATTTCAGCAGTTCTCTTGGTACCCTTGGCAGTTCTTAATTTTTCGAAGTTCAATAAAGATTCGAAACCTAAATCAGCTGGAGCTGGCTTGTGGGCTTCACCTGGCTTGGTGGTGTCTCTGATGTGATGAGCAACGGCTCTACCAAAGATAACTAAATCTAATAAGGAGTTGGCACCCAATCTGTTGGCACCGTGAACAGAAGCACAAGCAGCTTCACCACAAGCATATAGACCCTTGATGAATTGATCTTTACCAGCTTCATCAACAGTCAAGGCTTGACCGTGGTAGTTGGTTGGGATCAAACCCATATTATAATGAACAGTTGGTTGAATTTCAGCTGGCTTTTCAGTAATGTCAATACCAGAGAAAATCTTAATAGTTTCAGAAATACCTGGTAATCTTTCGGCTAAAACCTCCTTTGGCAAGTGGGATAGTTGTAAGTACATGTGATCTTTCTTTGGACCAACACCTCTACCTTCGGCAATTTCTTGAGTAATGGCTCTGGCAACAACATCTCTACAAGCCAAATCCTTGGCGGATGGGGCGTATCTTTCCATGAATCTTTCACCTTCGGAATTGACTAAGTAACCACCTTCACCTCTGGCACCTTCAGTGATCAAACAACCGGAACCGTAAATACCAGTTGGGTGGAATTGGACGAATTCTAAATCTTGTAATGGGAAACCAGCTCTTGAAACCATGGCACCACCATCACCAGTACAGGTGTGGGCGGAGGTACAAGAAGCGTAAACTCTACCGTAACCACCAGTGGCAACGACAGTATTATGAGCTCTGAATCTATGTATGGTACCATCTTCTTGGTTATAAGCAATACAACCAACAACTTCACCGTTTAGCTTCAATAAATCTAAGACAAAGTATTCAATGAAGAAATCGGTATCATGTTTGGTGGCTTGACCATAAAGGGTATGTAAGATGGAGTGACCGGTTCTGTCGGCAACAGCACAAGTTCTGTAAGCTTGACCACCTTTACCGTAATCCTTAGTTTGACCACCAAAAGCTCTTTGGTAGATCTTACCATTAGGGAATCTGGAGAAAGGAACACCATAATGTTCTAATTCGTAAATGGCAGCAGGGGCGTTTTTGGTCATGTAATGGATGGCATCTTGATCACCTAACCAATCAGAACCCTTGACAGTGTCGTACATGTGATGTTTCCAGTTATCCTTGTGGGCATTACCTAAAGCAGCATTGATACCACCTTGGGCAGCAACTGTATGGGATCTGGTGACAAAAACTTTGGAAATACAAGCAGTTTTGAAACCAGCTTCGGATAGACCAAAGGCAGCTCTCAAACCGGCACCACCACCACCAATGACAATGGAGTCGTATTCGTGGTCAATGATGTTGTATTTCTTGGAGATGTCAGCAGCAGTTGTGCTTTGAAGTCTCTTAGACAAAGTCAAGCTGGAGTTGATTATAGGGTTGTTTTGCTTGAATAGCTTTGATAACATGGTTCTTTTTTTTATGTGTATAAAGTATAGTCCTGTTGGCGTTATTGCTGACCTTCCAAAAAAGAGATGGTTGAATAGAAATGACTACTAGAAACTATGTTTTTGGTGTGATCGTATAACTTTTATCCCCTTGCAAGCTGTACAATCCAAAGGCGCGTGTATATAAAGAAGGAGAAAAAAAAAAGGCCAATTTGGCAAAGGCTGTTTAGCGCCTGTTGAGAAAATTTTTTTTTTTTACTTTTTTTTTTGATGCCCGAAAAACGGGGTAGAGGTAGTAGATGGTCATGTGACCTGATTTACCATGTTACCCCACTCTCTGATTATACACTTCCTATTTGGGACATACAAAAAAAATATACTGACACGGTATCTCTCTGGTAATCTACCGTTCCATACACGGTGGCAAAAAATATTATTAATTTGATAATCTTAACATTAAATGGTGTTTACACATAGAAATATATATAGATTTAATAAAGAAAACCAAACAAATATTACCAAGTTTAATCTATAAATCAATTTACACCTCATGGCTCCAAGAAACGATTGGGAAAAATATAAAAAACCTATAGAGGACGAGTCCAAAAAAGACCCTTCTGATGTCCAACAACAACCTTTATCTGAAGATGACATCCAAGTCTTGAAAACTTACGGAAAGGCCCCTTACATGGACGCTTTGAAGGACTTGGAAGACGACATCAAGGAACTTCAAAAAAATATCATAAAAATATCTGGTGTCAAGGAATCAGACACTGGTCTAGCTCCTCAACATTTATGGGATATCATGGGTGATTCACAAAGATTACAAGAAGAACATCCTCTTCAAGTTGCCAGATGTACCAAGATTATCAAAGATAAGAAGAAAAAAACAACCAACTTGAACAACTTAGGGGAAGTTGTCAACCAAGCCTTGCAATCTGGTGAAATTCCTAGTGGTGTCTTTGATGGTGTTGAATCATCTTTCAATCAACCTGCTGAAGATAATGATGAAGACGAAGAAGATGACGACATAGAATACAAGTATGTCATCAACATGAAACAAATTGCCAAGTACGTTGTTGCCTTAGGTGACAAGCTATCTCCAACTGATGTTGAAGAAGGTATGAGAGTTGGTGTTGATAGACAAAAATACCACATAGAATTACCTTTACCTCCAAGAATAGACCCAAGTGTTACCATGATGACCGTTGAGGAAAAACCTGATGTCACATACAACGACGTTGGTGGATGTAAAGAACAAATCGATAAACTAAAGGAAGTTGTTGAATTGCCTTTGTTACAACCGGAAAGATTTGCTAAGCTAGGTATTGATCCTCCAAAGGGTATTCTTCTTTATGGTCCTCCAGGTACTGGTAAAACCTTATGTGCCAGAGCAGTAGCCAACAGAACTGATGCCACATTCATCAGAGTCATTGGTTCTGAATTAGTTCAAAAATATGTTGGTGAAGGTGCAAGAATGGTTAGAGAATTATTTGAAATGGCCAGAACCAAAAAGGCTTGTATAATCTTCTTTGATGAAGTTGATGCCATTGGTGGTGCCAGATTCGATGATGGTGAAGGTGGTGATAATGAAGTTCAAAGAACCATGTTGGAATTGATCACACAATTAGATGGTTTTGATCCAAGAGGTAATATCAAAGTTATGTTCGCCACCAATAGACCTAATACTTTAGATCCTGCTCTATTAAGACCAGGTAGAATTGATAGAAAAGTTGAATTCAGTTTACCTGACTTAGAAGGTAGAGCCAATATTTTCAAGATCCATGCTAAGTCCATGTCTGTTGAAAGAAAGATAAGATGGGAATTGATCTCAAGATTGTGTCCAAATACTACTGGTGCTGAATTAAGATCAGTGTGTACAGAAGCCGGTATGTTTGCCATCAGAGCTAGAAGAAAAGTCGCAACTGAAAAAGACTTCCTACAGGCTGTAGAGAAGGTTATCAACGGCTATAAAAAATTCAGTAGTACTTCTAGATACATGCAATACAACTAAGTCTTATATAACTTCATAATTTTAATCATTAAAAAAAAAAAGGTTTCATCTATAAAAAAACATATTAAATCATCTATTATAATAAGTTTTCGGATCATTCTTCCCACCATGCTACTAGACCCATTCCGTCAGTTTGACAACTACCTATAATAATATATGGTGCTGGGTCGTCCTCAGATCCAACTTTGTTTTTAGATTCTTCATCGTTTAGGGCATCTTCACCCTTTTCTTCCAACAATCTCTCCTTTTCTTGAAGTTCCTTCATGTTTGGTTTTATATCAAAGAAAATTTCCTTTTCAACTCTGAATCTGATTTTTTCATTCAAATCAAAGAAAACCTTTGTTTCATCACTTCCATCTGTATTCCAAACCCAAATTTGTTCTTCAACTGAGAAATAACAACCTTCGAATAACATTTCTTTAGGAATATAAATATCATCAAAAAACTCCACACTCCCCTTCTTCGCATCTGAAAGGTATTTACTACTACTTTGGTTATTCTTGCTATCTGCTGGAGGGAACAATGTCACTCTGATACCTTGTATGTTACTTGATTTTATAAACCCAGTGATGATTTCTCCGATCATTGGTTTGAAAACTATGAGCTGGAATGTCACTTGGATATACGCATTGGCATCACCTGGTTTGATTTGTCCATCTTCCATGTTCAATATGTCGTAAAGAGAAACACCTAGACCAAGTCTGTTGATGACTTTGTTGGCGTATTTCTTGTTGATCTGGTATTTGATAGCTGTTAGTGGATCTTCATTGAATGTGTCAGGTGGTAGTTTTATCAGATCTGATATTTTAGTCAATATGAACATGATGATATTATGCTGGTATGTATTTCCTCCGTTGTTCTGGTTATCACTAAACCTTTCTTCATCAATTAAAGTACTGAAATTTTATTTAAAGTTTTCAAAATAAAGCAAGTTTTAAATTTCTTTTTTTTTCCCTCCAATCCGAGTGTACCGTTTTTGGAGGAAGACCAAAAGTTCAATTTTTTTAAAAAAAAGTTATCAAAGTTATACTATGTTAACAACTGTTTGAAGAAAAAGATATTCATCTTAAAACCAGATACCACACCCCTCACACAAGATGGCTAAGAATAATAGTAAGTTTCAAAATAAACAAACCTTTGAGCTGGTTCCTAGACCAATGGATGATCCATTGTACTACGATGACAGTGCTCCTAAGTTCATCCTGATGCCATCAGCCACCAAGAGCAAAGCCAGAAGACAAGAACAAAACATGGACTTAATGATGTCAAATTTATTAAGCCAACCAAAGGAGGAAATACCAGAATTAGTTTCCACAAACCCATTCGTCAAGAAGTCTGTTGAAACCCCTTCAGAAGAAAAGAAGAGCACTGAAAAAGTCGGAAGAGCTGCTGATTACGGTATCTTATACGACGACGATGAATACGATTATCTACAACATTTGAAACCTATAGGTGAAGACCCAACTGCTGTGTTTGTTGCAGCTCCTGGCATGGAAAATGCCCCAGTTAAAAAGGAAGTCACTTTGGAACAGCTGTTCGGGGATTTGATGTTGAAGGAGGATGGGGAAGCCAAACCTAATTTCGAGTTTGGTAGAGCCACAGATGCATATCTTGAAAGACAAGTTGATATACTAGATTCTTTGAAAGGTTTTAAGCCAGACATGGATCCAAGATTGAAGGAAGTTTTGACAGCTTTGGATGATGAGGCTTATGTAGTTAATAAGGATGTTGAAATTGATGAAGAAATCAGAAAGAAAATGGAGAAGGAAGAATTAGACTTAGAAGAAATCGTTGAAGGTGCTGATTCTAATGATGAAGACTTCTTTAATCAATTGTTACAAGGTGGTAAAGGTGATGAAGAAGGCGAGTTTGTAGCCAATGGGGATGAAGAAAACTGGGATTTAGATGAATTCGACGATCAATATTACGATGATGAAAATTTCAATGCTGATGACATTGAAGAAGAAGCCATAATCAAGAAAGAAATTGTCAACAATGATGATCCTTTCAACATAGAAAACATAGCCAAACTCAATGAAATATCTTGGGGACAAGATATGAGATCCATGAAGAAGGAGCAAAAAAATGTAAACTTTGCCTTCACCAAGGACCAAGACTTGGATTCCATGAATAACTTCGGAGATGAAGACTTTTCTGAAGAAGAAGACAACTTTGGTGATCTACCCACATTCAATAACGACAAAAAGACAGGTAACAACTCTAGAAAACAAAGACGTAAGAAAGGTGCCATGTCTGATGTTTCTGGATTCTCCATGTCCTCATCAGCCATACCAAGAACTGAAATAATGACTATTCTGGACGATAAGTTTGACCAAGTCATTGGTGGATATGAAAATTACGAAGATGAACAATATGACGATGACTACGAGGAGTTCGACATGTCCAAGGAAAGAGGTGATCTTGAGGGTTTGTTGGATGATTTCTTAGACACTTACGAACTTGCGGAAGGGGGACGTAAGCTGGCTAAGAAGTCTGATACTGCAGACAAGATCCAACTCGCAGCTGATCTGGCTAGTAAGAACAACAAGCATTCCATCAAGAGATTAAAGGAGATGGGACTGGTGAAAGAGAAGGAAGAAAAGCCTAAGAAGAAGTCCAACGCTTGGTGAATTCTATAGAGTTATATATAAATAGCATTGATTTCAAAACTATATTGAACTACGTAATTGATTATTTTGAATTTTTTTTCGTAGTGGTTATGATTTTCCCGTCTTATCCCTTTAAAAATATATTTGGATCTTTTCTTTGATTTTGACACTCAAACACCATAAATCTTCTATATCAACCATACACACAATGTCTGATAACGATACTATTGCCAAGCTACAACAGCAAGTCAGCCAGCTAACTTCCTTAGTTGAAAAGCAAAACAAATTGATCCTTTCCACCGGGGAGAGATTGATGGCTTTGGAAGTTAAGAACCAAAAAAAGAGCATTTCCAAGTTGAATGGTTCTTCCAAAAACGATGGTGATTCATCAAGCGATGATGACGACGATGATGACTATGCCAGAAACGAAGACTTGATTCAACTTGTAGGTGAGTTACAAGGCCAATTGATAAACTTAGATTACAAGTCAGTCAACAGAGTTAATAACAGCAGTGTCAAGGATAACGAACCATTAGCCTTGATCTTGAATCCAGATGGCGAACAACCACCTCAAGACGTTGATTATCCGAAAACCAAATTTGAATTATCTACATTCACAGACTTACAAATCTTCAAGTTGGCCTTGTTCTATGAATTAGTCCCACCTATCACTTTACACGAATCAGATGAATCTTTGGATAAGAAATTGAAAGAATTAAGTGTTGATGAAAACCAAGAAGATTCTTTACAAAGACATATGAACGTATTGTTGCCATCCAAAAAGGACAAGGATGAATTATTCAACAATGTCGCTGCTTACTTAGGTGTAAACACTAGAAAATAATAATAAAATTGTATATACTTGACTTATCTAGATCTTTTATAGTTTTGATCATAAACAGGTTTATCTTGTTCGTATTTTCTCTTTTCTCTTCTTGGAGCAAAGCTGTTATAAGTGGTTTTGGCACCTTGAGGGTTATTGAATCCGCCTTTTTGAGGCTTTTGTTGTAAAGGCTTTGAATCTGGGAACAACTCAGTGTCTAGATCTTTACACTTCTTTTTCCAATCCATCATCTTTCTTTTATATTGTTCTAATGACCAGTTCTTCCAAACCATTTTTCCGTAATTGCTGTTTTTGACTTTTTCTTCTTCTCCAAGCATTGCTTGGGCTATTCTTTCCTTGTTAATCATGATTTTACTGGAGAAGAACCAAAGCTTATCCATGACGTGTGATCCGAATGCATTACAGGATAATTCAACAGCGTATTTGCTGAATATATTTAATAATTGTCTTCTCTTGATAATTTCAACTTTGGTGACTTCCAAGGCATTTTCTACAACATAAGAGAAACATCCGTGTAGACACATATCTATTAATTTATGTTCTTCAACAAATAATAAGTTGTCGATTAAGATGTTTAAGAATTTAGGATCGTAGTTGATCAAAGTTTCCATGAACAAGGCTCTTCTTCTTTCTTCAGAAGTTGGCCAGTCATCCTTTCTGTTACCTAAAGTAGACCCTTCTAGTTTCAGAACATCTTCCATGAATTTATCATTATTTTCAGAGTCCTTGGCATAGTCACCTAGTAATTTCTTCATTATCTTTTCTCTCATGTAATTATCGTTCTTGTTGGAGAATTCTAACAACTTTCCTACTAAATCCATGCTGAATTCATTTTTATAAATTTGAGGAACTTCAATTAATGGAATTAGAATGGTGAATATCTTTCTGGCATCGTTTAAGTTACAGTTTTCAATCAATGCCTTTAAGATGAAAATACCATTTTGATGGTTTTCTTCAAACATGGCTCTCTTGTAAAAATCTTCAACCTTTGATTCTAAGTATAACTTGAATAATCTATTTCTATAAACTGGCTTGATGTTTATTAAACAATTTTCTAGGAAATGACAACCAACAGAATCATCAATACAATAGTTGACAAAGGATTCTTCTTTGGTGTCTCTAGAATCTAACTCCTTGGAAGAGTTGAAGATTAGCCCATAGAACTTTCTGTCCTTGTCGTAAATACCTTCAACTTGGATGATCAATTGCATGACTGGAGAGGCAATCTTGTTCAAGGCCAATTCTCTTAAATGTGTAATAGCTTTGGTATTATCTTCTTCACTTAATGGTAAACTTTCATAAAAGGTGGTTAAAATCTTTTTTAATTCAACCTTGAAAGTACTTGGAGTTTTGTAGCTCTTGTTGAATGTTTCTGTGTCCTTAATTTGAATCATCTTTCTGGCTATCTTAGACTTTTTAGATCTTAATTGAGAATTAGTTTCAGTGGTGTTTGGAATGAACTTGGAAGCAAAGATCAATAGCAAGACTCTTAAAACATGGGATCCGTATTGATGAGTTAACAAATGGTCGATGTTGTTTTGGAATTCATGGATCATTTCAATCATCAAAGATTCCATTGAGTCTTCACCATCGTATTGAGCCAACAATTCCTTTTCAACAATCTCAGCAGACTTGATTAATAATGTTTCAACAACATGAGATGAGTATTTTTGACATGATAAGTTGTAGAAAAAGCCTAATGTATTTTTAAAAATTTGTTTGATCAACTCTGGCTCCTCACATTCTAATACTAATCTTTCCATTAATTTGGAACAAATTTGGGAAGTAGCTAACTTCAATTCTTTCTTATTAGCTTCCTTAATAGTATTTTGAATGAAATTCTTCTTATCTTCTTCAGTTTCGAATGTGTTGATGGACAGAGTAGCTTCTTGTCTCTTGAAATATTCTAATTCTTCTGTATCTAAAACACCAAAGAAAGTGTTAGGATCTTTACCATTGGAAGATGGAGTAGGTTGTTGCCCATCTTCATTGATTTCAGAACCGTAGTTTTGTTGCTGTAATACGTTGACATCAATTTGGTCTTCGTTGGTTTCTTCTTCAACTTGATGCTTGTGTTGTCTTCTACCTCTAGCTTTAGCCATTTTTTGACGTTATAATATGATAGTGTTGTTTGGTTTAGATCATTATCTCAATTTTATAAGTAATCGTGATCATTTTTTAAAAAAAATAAACCTGAAAAAGCGTACGTGAGAGATACTCTTTAAGATTTTTCTCCTTTGGGAAAAATGGCACGCTTTGGTAGCTTGAGAAAAAAAAAAGCAATTTTAAATCCGACAATCAGGTTTAATCAATTCGAAATATATCCAGATACATATGATACTCTATAGTCACTGAGTTCTTGGACTTTGCTGCTGTAACCATAATCAACAAACTTGAAAGATGCATTTGGAAATAGATTAAATGCTGTTCTTAACTTCTCATCATCAATAATGCTTAGCACAAACATTATTGGGTACATCCCACAAATTGTATCTTCTGTGTCCCTTAAATAAATTCTGAAATTATAGATTATTGTTCCATTCCTGACAATTGGTTGTGCATCTAATAGCTGTGGCATTTCCATATTCTTATAAACCAATGGAGATATCTTTTTTCCAGGTGACAAAACCAACATTGATGCTAGGTTTAGCAAATTAATGCTTTTATTGGTATCTAGCTCCACTTCAACATTATCTTTGGTAATATATTTATTAAAGTTTCTCATGCTATCAATTTTAAAAAAATAGTCATATGGAGATCCCCAATGTGTAAAATCACTTGAAACGACTACTTTGGTTTCTTTAGGTTCTAACCCATTTTCAAAAATGTGATTAATAACCTCTTTTGCTAAGTTTTCAGTATCAAATTTAGAAACAATCATTGGCACGATTTGGATATCCTCTTTTTGATAAAAATCAATCAAGTATTTCAAAGCTGGGTATATGATTTCCAAACAGTGTTCATTCTGATCCATACTCTGTGTGGCAATTTCTAAAAACTTGGGCAATGATTTATTCAATTGATGTATCTTTTGGTGATCCACAGTCAAGTTACCCATAGGAGTATGAATTTGCTTAAATGGAGACATATAAAATTTATTCTTGAAAGCTACTTTATGACTTGGTCCTATAACAATAATATTTTTGGTATCTGGTTGAATATCCAAATGCTTCAATGAAGTTAATATTTGTGGAAGGCAAAATCTGTGGCCAGCGTGGGGTGCAAGCACAAATGATGATTTTTCCTCATTGACAATATCTTTGTTGATAACTTCTTGGAAGCTGTTTTTCAAAACATCAGCTGATTCTGAATACCAGCTTCCAGCTAGCTTACTACTTCTTGTTGAGCTCATTTGTTATCAATTCTGTGTGTGTGGTTTTTATTAATTGTATAGATTCTTATCGTAGTAATTTACCTTTTTTTTTTCTTAGCAAAAAAATCTATGTGTGGGATAAGGGTGAAGAAATATATGACAGTCTAAAGATTTGCTAGTCGGACATTAGCTTTAATCAATATAAGACTTCTATACCAAACATCTATTCTATCTATACTTCACATTTTAATTTTTTTTAAAAACCATCGTAGATTCATGGATTTATATAAAAACAACTTGTTTATTCGTCATCAGACTCTTCATCACTGTCTTCATCACTACCCTTTTCTTCTAATTCCTTATTTTCTAACAAGGCCTTCAATTCAGCATCTTCATTGGCAGAAATGGCCTTTGGTGGCATAACAACATTACAAACACCATCGTATTTACCAATATATTGACCGATCTTGGCAATGGCTTCTTCTAACTTTTCGATACCTAAGTTTTTATTGTAACATTGAGTGGAAATGACATATAGTGGAGCAGCAACCAATTTGATTTTGATGGAAACTGATTCGTCTTCGTCATTAGTAGCTTCAGTAGATAATTCTTCTTCAACTCTCAATAGAGTTTCCTTGATGGCATCAATACCTTCGTAGTTGAAACAAGAAACTTCAACATCAGCTCTGAATCTCAAAACAGTTGGAGTCATTCTTCTTTGAATTTGCTTTTTGATATCTTTTAGAATTTCGTCAGTGACTAAGTAAGAGCTGGCAAAGTTATCCTTGGCTAAGATGGAATCATCATTGATGGATAACTTGAAGGCATCGTAACAGTGACCATACTTCTTGGCTAAAGGCCATACAATGGCTTCGTATAATCTAATAATATCTTCGTTGAACTTTTCGGCAATTTGTCTCATAATAACATTGACAGCCTTAGATTTTTGGTATTTACCTTCACATAAAATAATATCATCGGAAGAAACCTTTCTCTTGGATAAATCAATGTAACCCTTTTCTTTATCAACTCTTAAAACAGTGACTACTTCGTTTCTACCAACTCTGATAAGCTTTTGGATAGATCTGATTCTTCTGTTGGATAATTCGGATAACAAAACCATACCTTCGATGTTGTCGTATTCTAATAACTTGACATAAGCACCCATTTCGGCGATTTGTTGAACATTGACCATGACAACGTCATCGACTTCAGGGTATTTGTTTTCGTAGAATCTACAGGAGTATTGTGAGGACATGATATATGTATTAATTCTATAATAATGCTTTGTAGTTTGGTTTTTACACTACTTTTCACAGTTGTAATAATCGCTGTGTTGAATGCAGAGTGTTGATTCATAAAGAAAAATTTCTTTTTTTTTTTTTTTGGTGAGGAAAATTTTTCTTCCTTTTAAGGCGAAACTAGCCCCTTGAGCAATGGTTTCGGACATAAGACACCATATTTGTTTTTGAAGAAAGTTCCTTGAAAAGCATTTAACACTTTGTCTTTAGTACTATAACATCCTTCTATAAACAACCAAAGAATAACATCATCACCCCGTAGTAAAATGGCCAAGAAGAAATCTAGTAGAAAACCAGTCAAAAAAGTCAGAGTTGTTTTGGACACCACCTTTGATTGTCCATTCTGTAACCATAATAGTTGTATAACAGTATCCGTTGATAAAAGAATATCCATGATTGGTACATTGCACTGTAACAAGTGTAACGTCAGCTTTGAAACCAAAGTCAATGTCTTATCTGATCCTGTTGATGTTTACACAGACTGGATTGATGCTGTTGAAGCAGTCAACGATCCAAAGGCTTTGAAGGATAGCGGAAATAGAAAACAAGTAGATTCAGATTCAGATAGTGATTTATACGATACTGATGATGATGAAATAGAAAGTAGCAACAAACCGGCTCTTAGTGATGACGAAGCAAACAGCGAGCCTTTGTCATCCGATGAAGAAGATAATAATAAAGGAAGCTTGTCCAGTGACGAAGAAGAAGAGGATGAAGAAGATGTTGAAGACCAACATATTGTCAAGAAGAGAAAGATTGTTATAGAAGACGATGAAGAATAAATAAAAAAACACCCCCTTAGGATTTATATAGTAACATGTAATATTTTTGTTCCAAAATTTAAGAATTAATTCTTTTCTTTTTTTCTTATAATAATTTATTGTTAATCTTTGCAATATATGGTTGCTGAATATATAAAACATAATTGATGTTTTTTTTTTAAAAAAGGAAGAATCATTCATTTTCTTGTCAGTTTTAAAATCATAATTCCTCTTTCAATCTATAAACTATGCTTATTTCTTGAATTTTATTATTTTTTTATTTTCTTTCATTAATATCAACAAATCAAATCAAATTTATTCTTCCTTGGCGAATAATTCTTCCTTTAATGGAACACCTAATTCCTTTCTTAAGTCTTCTAATTCAACTAAGTAGGCTTCGTATTGGTCTGGGGATTCGACTTTGTATTTCAAGGCTTCAAAGACTCTCATGGCAGTTGGTAAATCGTTGACTCTTCTGGCAGCTAATAAGGCTCTTTCTATCACAGCTGGGGCTGGAACTAAATCGTATGAGAAACAGTTGTTCAAAACTCTTTGGACTTCAAAAACATCGTAAGCTTCGTCGAATTCCTTTTCGTATCTGGCGGTAAATTCTTCAAAAGATTCGGAGTCGTGGGAGGAGTACATTCTAGCTGGCTTGATGAAGGCAGTTTGTAAAGCAGCCTTGTTGAAAACAGGGGCAACTGGCTTGATGGCTAATCTGGCGGTAGGGATTCTGAAGGCTCTGGAGAACATTGTGTGTATATTATGTGTGGTGTCTAATTAGGTTAATAACAAACGGAGTGTAAAATAAATAAGATATTATCAATTAGTTGTACGGTTTAGCTATTCAATCTATAACTTTATAAGTTGTTTATGAAGTTAAATTCAAATTCTCTTGTTATGTTTTTTACCATCCAGCAAAGCATTTCCCCAGCAGCAAAAAAAAATAAAATCACACCAAAAAGAGAAAAATTTGCTCCAATTCTTTTCAAAGCGAGAAAAAAATTATGCTCATGTGTCGGACTTAAAGACACTCCCGACCAATTAGATTCGTCTACATATCATCAAATATACTCTTCGGTGGAAGCTGTGTTTTATACATCCTTTCTCCTGAAGAAACATCCACATAGTCATCACAACAATCAGTTAGCGTTATGTTCACTCCCGTTGGCGAGTTTTTCAACAACATCCGTGTTTTATCATCTCCATCAACTATCTCCGACTGCTCCAATATTTGATTGTTCAATGTGTTTATCTCTACAGGATCTTCTTCAACAACCATATAATTAAACTTTTTGTACTTTGGTGTTCTTGGAGGAGAGATTAAAAACTTGGATTTGAAATCTTTCGGTATTTTCAAATAACTCTTGTTGTCGGCATTCTTCGACACTATTGTGTCCTGTCTTGAATAATGTACTTTATAAAATGCATTCTCTATCAATAAACAGTTGTATATTTGACTTGATATATCAGTATTGATACAAACCATTAGCACCTTTTTCAATGATTTCGTCAATGTTACGACATTGATATCTCCTTTGGCGATTAGTTCTTCAAAATTGTCAATTCCTGCTTGTATTCTGAAGAAGGCAACATCCCCACATGCCTTGGTGTTATCCAAACACCCACTTTCAGCTTGACTTGTATCTTTATTGGTAATTGTAGGTGTGAGTGTTATTACTACTGTATTTGTTACCATTGTAATTAAATCGAGTATAATTGTTGTCCCACTTGTATTAGATGAAAAAAAAAAAAAAAAGAAAGTTTGCTACACTTGAAACATCTATTGAACTAATTGTTGGTTGATTATATAACTATCTACATATAATATATACAAATCATATCATATATTTGTGAGGATAGAAGAAAACGATGTTGCTGTTTGTTTTGAAAAAAAAATGTCAGGGAAGAAAAAAAAATAGGAGCAAATCTTTAAACATATCTTCGTTATCGAAGGTGGCTGAAAATTATAAGCTTACATCTGATCCCGTTGAAAAGTTGCACAACAAATAAATGTTCAATCCAGACACTAAAAGCCACAATGACACAGCAAATACCGTGGTTAGCATCCCATTAGACATATCCACCATTTCGTACTCCTCATCCTCATTTATGTCAACAACTTCTGTAGTTACACTGTCTAAATTTTTCTTTCTCTTGACACTCATTATTTTCTTATTACAAGTGAAGTAGATCAATGGGAACGTCACAAATGGTAGCAATAACGATAGAATAACTTGAGATGCATTCAACGCTGCTCCCAATCCCTTCTTTCCAGAAACAAACACCAAAATCAAACATGGCAAAACAGCCACAACTCTACTCAATGATCTTCTGATGTTCAATGGCAATGACCAGTCAAGGAACCCATCAGCAATGATTTGTCCTGTCAACGTTGTAGTGAACCCACCACATAATCCAGAAAATAGCAAGGCCAATGCAAATAGTATACCTGCAGTTTTTGACAAGTTCTTTGATAGAATGTTGTAGATGGTGTATAAATCAGCATCATTCATCACATCACTTGTGTCACTTTCAGTCATTGAGGCAGCAGCAACTACTTCAATTGCAGCATTGGCAAATAAAGCTACAGTAAAAATAGACGCTAGTAGCTCAATGACTGTGTATTTATAAGCATGTGTAACAGCTTCATAGCTCGGTTCGTACTCTGTAAAGTCTATGTTGTTTTCATTTTCATGTGTGATTTGATTAGCAGTTGTTTCTAATTCAACACGTTCATCAATTTTGGTTTTAGTGGCACTCTTATTTGTACTTACCATTTTGTTATTGTCTATAGAATAGTTGCCTAGTTTTATGTCATAATTTCTCAATCTGGCATGGACAATGTTTGATTGCAACAAGATTGAACCTGCCATACAAACAGACCCCAAAATACTCAATGATACAAACAATCCATCATCTTGTACCAAATCTTTAGATGGTAAGAATATCCCCTTCCAAACAAGATCTTTATTTGGGATATTTATTTGGAATAGTTCTATAACAAAACATAAAACAGTCAGCATGACAAAGAATGCCACAATGAACTCAAATGATCTCACCACTCTCATATCTCCATTAGCTGGGTTAAAATATTTCAAAATTATAAGAACATCAACTATAGTCAACAAAACACCTATAGGAAGTGGGATATTTGCCACCAATGAAAGTCCTATGGCACACCCTACAACTTCCGCCATATCAGTGGCAATAATCACAACTTCTGAGATTATGTATAAGAAAATATTCACATTCTTGGAGAAATGTTGTTTACACAACATAGGAATGTCTTTGCCGGTGACTATCCCCAACTTTGCAGCCAATACTTGGAACACAGATGCTGTGATTGTTGAAAGAAGAATGACATGCAAGAATTTGTATTGATGAAGTGAAGCTGCGGTTACTGCTGTTGAGAAGTTACCTGCATCCAAGAAGGATGTTGATATAAGAATTCCGGGTCCTATAAACTTGAGGTATGTGGTTAGATGGTATATGATCTTGGAAAATAGGGTTCTGTCCTGATACCTCGTTGTTTCCTTGATTGGTTCTGTGTATGTGTTTGTATTGAAGTCTTGGAGAGAGAACATGTCCTCTGTCTCCAGCTCGCCTAAGTTATCCATTCTAGAAGTAGGCATTGATAGATCTAATAGAAGGTTATCTATATATATGTTATATTGTTTTTGGTTTGATGATTAAGAGTGAAGTTTAAATCAGAAAACAAAGACTCGTATGACTATGATCTTTTCTAGAGAAACGTGTCAAACAGGGAGAAAAGACACACTTTTTCCCCTGTCTAGAAGATTTTCATGAAAGAAAAACAAGTTTTTTTTTAAAAAAAAAGAAATAAATAGATGTTTTTTCTTTTACTCCAAGGCCTTCTTGATGTCTTCAACTATAGGTCTTAAGAAATCCTTCTTGTTGACAACAACATGGCCACCTTCATGCACCAATGACTTGACTGAATACCCATTGCTGACCATGATTCCATTCATGAACTCAGTTCTGACTCCTGGAACGGCATTATCAGAAGACCCATGAATGGAAATGATTTCAGTAGTTATTGGATCTTCCTTGTTTGGCATGGTGTAAACATCAGCATATTTCTCAGTGATTACAACTTCACCATTTTCATTCTTTTCGCTGAAGGTGTAACCAGAGAACAAGACACATACCTTGAAGAATGGGTGTTCTGGACACAATTCCTTAATCTTGTTAACCAGAACAGCAGATAAACCAGCACCTTGGGAGAAACCTAAAATCCCATCATAAGGACCATTTTCCTTAATATACTTTTGAACTAAGTCTAAAGCAGGTTGGATGTCGATTTTATGAGACTCGTCGAAGTGGTAGAACCAGGCCTTGTTGGTACCTTGTTCGACAATAGAATTCCACTTTTCATCATCAATGACAAATGGTAAGTCCTTTTGGGCTAAGGTGATTGGGCCATCTAAGTAGTCTAATTGGATGTTTTCTTTCTTCAATAGCTTTCTGATACCAGATGACTTTTCAGAGAACATCTTTCCGTTTTGTAAAAACCCGTGTAGACACAGGATTCTTTTAGGTACTGCAGTGGACATCGTTTATTGAGTGTTAAAGTTTGCTCGTTATAAAGCTTTCCGTGGTTGGTGCTTATCCAACGTTGAAATTTAACTTTAAGCACTTTGAAGTCTTTTTTTTTTCAAAACTTTTCGGTTCGTTGGAAGACGTTTGTTTAAATAAGCTGGCGCCTTTTTTTCCACCAGCAATTTTTTTTTAAATTCTCATCTATAAGGAATATTCACTTATCACAGTTTATATTAAAGTTATTAGTGTTTATATTAAGGTTTATATAGCAATCATATTCAAATGTCTTCAGGATCCGACCAAGCATATGGTGACTTGGCTCTCAAGAATGCACCGTACTTGTTGAAGATGAATGGAATTGGAATCATCAAAACACACAACATGGCTAACAAGAAGGCAGCCCAGTTGACTCCTAATCTGTTGAACATGTATCTTGTGAACAATGGGAAAATACCAGCCATGTAGCATCTTAGCAATGAATTGGCAGCCATGGCAGAGGCAGCGTATAGTCTATAAGCATCAATGACGTAAGAAAATATGGAGGTGAAGTTGAAGAAGACACCCATACCGAAGATGGCAGCACCAACTAATGAACCGAACCAATGGACGTTGGAGTATAAAGTCCAAGCAAAGATCATCAAACCAATTGGAGTTAAAAAACCACCGATCTTTAAGGGTTCTAATCTTAATTCAGGGTATGAAACACCATTGTTTTCTTTAACTTTTCTCATGTATCTCTTTTGGATTAGTAGAGAGGATGGAGCAGCTAAAACAATACCAACAGCAATGGATAAGTAACAACAGGCACATTCAACAGCAGTGAAGGACCAAACTTTTTCCATGTAAATAATTGGGAATGCAACGAAGAACATGTAGATGATGGCTAAACATAGACCGGTGTAGAAACATAAAGTGAAAATCATTGGATCTCTCATTAATAGCCCAATTGGTCTTTTACAATTGATTAAAGTGGCAGAAAGGAAGTTGACTTCACTAGTTTGTTTTTCTAATGGAGCATAGTATCTGTCATCACCAGTTTCCTTTCTAACTCTCTTGGCCTTCTTGGCTAATAATACCGGCTTGTAAGTTTCTGGGTATGTGAAGATAATCAAAACTAAACTAACAAAAGTGGCAATTAATAAAGTGAAGAACCCCCACCTTGATTCGTGTTCAAAGACAGCGGATAATAAAGGACCCAGAGCTGGACCCAAGAATGGAGAACAACTGACAAAAATGGACGGAATACCAACAGCAGTGTTGGCAAAGATATCACTAACAACAGAGTTAGCAACAGATAAGAAGGCAGAACCAAAGACACCGCATAAGAATCTAGCAATGAAAACACCTGCTAAGGATGGGGACCAAATGGTAACAATGGTGAAGATGAAAACACCAGATAGTGAAAAGATGAATGTGATTTTTCTACCGGCATATTCAGAAATAGAGGACATGAATAAGGCTAAACCTAAACCGAAGATGAATAAGGTGATACCTAAGACATCTACTTCCTTGTTGAAATGGAACTTTCTTTGATAATAAGGACCTTCAAATGTCCAGATAGATGAAAGAGCAGTTATGATAATGGCAATGAATGATACCAATAAGGTTATGTAGTATTTTCTGACGGTGGATAGACGGTACTCCAAGTTTTCTGGATCGTCTTGATTAATTACCACTAAGAATTGTGTGTCATCCATAGCTTTGGGGATTTTATCTGAGGTGGAGTGGCTTGAAGATTCTTTTAAGCTGGCGGTTGAGTTGCTCATTGAATAATGATTGTATGGGTTGTTTTACTAAACTTTTAATAATTCAAAGATACTAGTATTTGCAGATCAACGAAGATGTGTTTATATAGGGGTGAGACTGCTTATTATTTCTTGCGAGGAGGCATTTTGGGAAACTCTTCTTTTATTATTACCTAATTTAATCCTGCTTCAGCAAAAAGAAAAATGGGGCTAAAATGAATTTAAGGGTTGAAACCCATTTTCGCCCCCCATTTTCCTTCGCTAACAAAACGGGCCTCTGAAGTAAAACCGTTGGATTATCTTCTACAAATTTAAAGTTAACAATTGTTTTTAACGTCTTTTTTGAAAAAATGAGAACATCACTACAATTATCCTTATTCATTATTATTCTCATCCCCACACAAATTTGCTGTACCCTTCTGTCACTTCCTCGTCCTTCCCGTACTCTTGTTGCCAATTGATGAACCCCTTGTACAACACCATTATATTTATATTTGTCTTTTCCAACAACTCCTCATATTCCTTTTCTTGTAAGAATCTACTCAACACCAATGCAGCCGATGGGCCTCTTTGTTGAGACATGGCACAGTGGAAAATAACATTCACATTCTTTGAGCCTTTATCAATGATATTCTCTTTTATAAAATTGTGTACAGTTGTATAATCACCCGTGTTGGCATCATATTTACGAAACTGCGCATACCGAATGTTTATACAACCTTTGATGTGTCCACCTATGAAGTCATCTCCTCTCATGTCCATGATTATCACATCCTCTCCCTCGCCTATGTCGATGGTGGAAGTAGGATCATCCTTAGAATATCCTTTGATGTTACTTGTCGTTTTGTATCCGTTCTTAATGCATTTGTATAGATCTTGTGCCTTGATGTATTTAAGGTTGTTCATGGTAGTAGGCAATATACTATTAGTCATTTTTTGTTATTATTTAGTGGGTTTATAGACGACACTGTCTCTACTTATAAATAACCTTTATAATTGCTGAGGAAACAAATTGTTTAATGTTTTTTTTTCCGGTGAAGAAAATCGCCCTTCATGTGCAAATCAACTGCCGAAAAAAATTATTCAAATCACAAATTTTGAAAAAAGTCGTTATATAACTTATGCAAACTCCTTGACAAACTCTTCTGGTCCGCCTGTGACCAGGTCTTCTGATGATTCTGATTCTTTACTCTCGCTATCTTGTTTGTCTTCTGAAGACTTAGGTTTATGCTCGTTGGTGTTTGTTACTTCATCTTCGTCGTCATCTTCCTCTTCTTCAAAGTCCGTTGATAATTCCTCAAACTTAGTACCCTTCTTCAAGTTTCTCTTAGCTCTTTTATACTTAGTTGCTAGCTTGGTAATAAACTGTTTGGCATTTAACTCATTTTGTTTCAACCAGGACACATTTAATTCTTGTCTGGTTGCACCTCTGGAAAAGTTTCTCATCAAATACTTGTCATAATCTCTAATAATAGTGGTGATAATATCACTGGTGGAAATACCATCTGTTCTTTGGGTAACTAAAAACTTACCTAGTTCTTTAACTGGCTTGTAAACATCATCAATTCCAGCAGATGTGTATGGAATGTCATCGTGGGCAACATAATCAATCTTATGTTTTTTCAAAAAATCAACATTCAAAACCCATGGGGAATTCGGTATAACCTCATCAACCCATTTACAATGTCTCAATGAATCACATCTTTGTTCATCTGTAAGCACTGTTAAACCTTTTAGTTTATGAGTAACTTTATCACTTGGAACACCAACAACTAAAGTCACATTCTTAAAGGCTTTTTTACATTGCTCAAGTTGTTTCATGTGACCAATATGGAACAAATCAAAAATACCATCTGCATACACTCTTATAGGCTTTTCTGAGTCCTCATTTGGCAAGTTGAACTTGTATCCTTGTGGTCTATATTTTCTGTATTTTTCAGGCAACATTTCGTCGTATTCCTTTTCTTGTTCCAAGAATTTTTGCAATTCTATTTCTCTTTGTTTTTTGGTTTCTTCATCCACTTCTGGTTCAATTTCAGATTCACTAGATCCACCGCTGTAATCAGTTATGTTAATGTCATCTGTATCATATTCACTATCTTCTTCTTCTTCAGCAGCTTCGCCATTATTCAGCTTTCTTTTCTTGTTAGTCATTAATCCAGCTTTCTTTCTATTATTGTCCAATGCCTTTCTGTGTAATGAGTTTTTTCTCTTTTTCTTAGTTTTGTCACTGTTGGTGATTAGTGAGTGTAAATCAATAAGAGAAGTTATTCCGTGGTTGTTCAAGATAGAACTGTTTCTTGAATTGGATCTTTCTAAAGATGTGGTTTCCACATTCTCATTTGATGTTTGGACAGAGTCTGTGTCGTCGTTGACATCGTGTATAGTTCTTTTCTTGTTTCCGTTTCTGCCCTTCAGCTTAAAAAGGTTGGTGAAAGAGTTAGATTTAAAGTTGGCCATTGTTCAAAATAGTTCAATCTCAAGGTATTTTATATATTATCTACTTAGTAAAATAAATCATATGGTATCCTCTGTTGATTGCCCAAACCTTTCCCATCAGAAGTTCAAGAAGAGTTTTAGAAAAAATCCAAAGGGAAGATCTTGTCGCAAAAAGGAAAACTCAGGTGTGTGTGAAGAATTTTTTTCACATGGGGCTTATAAAAAATTTTCATCGGTCACATGACTTTTTGTGTAACACATTTGTACATAAAACTTATCTTCTGTTTCCAAACTTACCCTTCTTGGCCTTCTTTCCTGCCTGCTTCTTGAAGGTCTTCTCCTGGTCTATGGCTCTGTCAGTCTTCGTCTTCTTGTATGATCTCTTGCCACCCAGGTCCTCCTTGTCCTCCATCACCTTTCTCTTCTTAGAGTTCATGTCCTTCTTGGTATCCTTCAATGCTTGCAACATGTCGTTGTTCTTCTTGTCCTTCTCAGACTTGAACCATGTTCTCTTAGGTCTGGACAGAATCTCCTTTTGATGCTTCAACATGTTTTCACCTTTTCTGATTTCCATCTCAGCTCTTAAGATCTCCTTTTCTTGCTTTTCTTCCTCCAAAATTTCTTCAATGGTTTCCTTCTTTTCTTCCAAAATGTTGTTAACCTTTTCAACTTCTTCCCAATTGACATTTCTACCTAAAGCCTTACCTCTAGATTTGTTATTAGTGCCATGCTCACTAATAGACTTGATGGCTTCCTTGACTATGTTTCTATCTTGTGTGGTTTCACCAACAAATGAAATGGATCTACCCTCTCTACCAGCTCTGGCAGTTCTACCAATTCTATGTAAATAAATTTCATAACTCTTTGGCATGTCGTAGTTAATGACTACTTCAATCTTAGGAATATCCAAACCTCTGGAGGCTAAATCAGTACATAGCAGAACAGACTTATCCAAGTTTTTGAATTGTGTGACTGCTTGCAATCTTTGTTCTTGTGTTAAAGAACCATGTAATTCCGCTACATTCAACCCTAGAAGACCTAGAATAATTCTCAATTTATGCACTTGTTCCTTTCTGGCTATGAATACAACTATTCTGAATTGTTGATGTGCGTCCAGTTTGGTCAAAAGATTGTATAACAATGCTTGTTTTAAGGTATCTCTATTTCTGATTCTGACGAATTCTTGCACCAACTTATTGGCAGCTTGTTTAGGTGGATTGATCATCAATCTTACAGGTTTATTCAAAGACAAGGCAATTAATTGTTTAATTTTGGAGTTCATGGTGGCAGAGAATAACATGGTTTGTCTCTTCTTAGGTAGAATATCCAAGATTTCCTTCAATTCTTCTTGGAAACCATCTTCCAGCATTCTATCGGCTTCATCTAATACCAAGATATCTAAAGAATCAACATTGAAGTTGATGGAGTTCTTCAAGTGATCAACCAATCTACCTGGAGTGGCAATAACTATATCTGGTTTCTTTTGTAATTGTAGTTCTTGTTGTTTCAAGTTCAAACCACCCACAGCTAAACCAAATGATACTTTAGGCAAGAATTGGGCAATCTTCTTACCAACATCGGCAATTTGAATAGCCAATTCTCTGGTTGGAGTAATGATAATGACTCTTGTGGTTGGTACATTGCTTGGTTTATAAACTAATCTTTCTAAAATAGGAACCATGAAGGCGGCAGTCTTACCAGAACCAGTAACGGCACCAGCAATAATATCCTTACCCAATAAAGCTACTGGAATGGCAGCAGATTGAATGGCAGATGGCTTGGTGTATCCTAAAGCAGCCAACCCTTTTAAGATAGGTCTGGCTAATTCCAAAGAATTGAAAGTTTGATGTTGTTGCTTTTCTATATCGGCAGTTTCTTCCTTATCGGCGTAGAAATTCTTAATGGCTTCTTCAGAATCTTCATCAGATTCATTGGCTGGTATGTCCTCAACTAATTCTTCTTTTGGTTCTTCTTCTTCTTCGGCTTCAGATTCACTTTCTTCTTCTTCAAATTCATCCTTTTTGACACCCATACCGAACCCATCCATTGCTAGATCGTCATCGTCACTTTCTTCCTTTGGTTCTTCTTGCTCTTCAACACCTACTAGACCTACCAAACCACCTTTTCTCTTGATGATCTTGTCCAAATCAACATCCTTCTTTTCTTCCTTCTTCTTGTCACCTGATTCAAAATCCCAGGATTGCATTAAATCCTTATCTTCGAATTCAAATGTGTTTTCCAATTGAAAAGTGAAGTTCTTGTTCATTTGTATAGAATCCTTCTTTTCCTTGATGACTTTGTCCTTATCCTTTTCATCTTCTTCGTCAGATTCATATTCAAGATTTTCGTTTTCTTCATCACTGCTGATGGTAGTTAATTGGTCCAAATCAACGTTCTTGCTGACTTTTGGAGTGGCTTTTTTAGCTTGTTTGGATTTACTCTTAACAGCCATTGTTGTTTGAAAATATAAAGTAGCTATAATTTGTTGTTTGGTTTGCTATTGAATGATTATTGTTGAATTAGTTTAAACCTGAAAGAGTTATTTCTAATTTTTTTAAAAAAGAAAAATGTTCATGATGAGATTTGATTGAAAAATACGAGTAATTTCCTTTTTGGGTAATTTTTGTTAGTGCTTTTTTTGGTATTTGTAGCTTCCTTAGGTGTTTATCTCCGACTAACAAATTTAAAAAAAAAGAAATGTTTTTTCTCTCCAGCGGATAAGTCACATGACCTGCGCTTGTGAAGTGAATCGCCAAAACTCTTGTTTTCCTTTTTAAATTGAAAGTTGTTATCGTCATAAATCACCCCAAAAGCCAAACAATCACAGTTATAACCTTCTCTTGAAAAACTCTCTAAGAATGGGAGAACATATAGTCCATAATGCTACTTTAAACAATATAAACGAACAATTTGTCAAATCACTTCTGGAAGGCAACCCTTTATCCATAAAGTCTTTCCAAGATTCCATGAAATTATTAGCAGCTCAAAGTACATCACACGATGCTTTCAATCTTGACATAGGTTCAAGCTCTAAAAAATGGTGGTATTTCTTACAAGGTCTAGCTGTTGGTCAAGTCACAGTACTCTTAATATTTGTGTTCTTTATCAAATTCTTTATTTTTTCAGATACGAAAACACCTGATCCTAAAAGACCTTCTGATTCCATTTTAGCAAAGTTATCCATAATCAAACTAGGAGGAAAGGAAAGAATGTTGGATGAATCTGAAGAAGATGCAAATCTTAAAAAACAGCTCTCAGTTTTGTTGGAAAAGACTCAGTACAACGTCGATACACATGAACCAGAATCATTGGGCTGGTTTAATGTGCTTGTTGCCCAAGCTATTCAGCAATTGAGACTGGAAGCCTTGTTGAAGGATAATATAGTGCACTCACTTAACGACTTCATTGATAGAAAATCACAGGATGTGCCTGATTTCATTAAGTACATCAAAATAAAAGAGCTTGACATTGGTGACAATTTCCCCATTTTTTCCAATTGTAAAATCCAATACTCCCCTAACACATCTAAGAACAGACTTGAAGCTACTATAGATATTAATTTAGATGATAGATTAGCATTTGGTGTTGAAACACAATTATCTTTGAATTTCCCAAAACCACTAAGTGGCTCTTTACCTATAGAACTGACAGTTTCATTGATCAAATTCCAAGCAACATTGACCCTCTCGTTGACTACTGGTGAAGAGTTTGCCAAGGCTTACAAAGGTGTATATGCCAGTGAAGAGGACATGAATGGTTATTTCCTGATGTTTTCATTCTCTCCTGAATACACCATGGACTTTAAAATAGACTCATTGATTGGATCTACTACAAAGCTTGAGAACATCCCCAAGATCTCAGACATCATCCAATACCAAATCAAAAAATGGTTTGTGGAAAGATGTGTCAATCCAAGATTCCAATTTGCCAGACTGCCGAATGTTTGGCCAAGAACAAAAAATACAGGTGAGACCAAAGCCACGGATGGTGAAGAAACAGTCAATGAGAAGGATGAGTATATAAAGAAAGATTAAGAGTTTATTTGAACGTTCCCACACGAATCTATGCTGGAATGTAAATTTGTTATACGGAGGCTGTTGCCAAACATGAATTTGAGTCTATCAACTTCCTGATCACTCTCTCCAAATACATCTTTAGGTATCCAGATAACTGAGTTTGTAGTGTCAGGATCGGCATATGGGACTATATCAATCTCTTTCTCGTAGTCTACACCAGACAAGTTACCAGGGATGCCAAGTTCTTTGAATTTCTTCTCGTCTTCAATATCATTATTGATTTGTCGGTTGTTAGGTTCATAATCACTCAATGGGAGGTTTATCAACAACTTTTCATATTTCTTGGATAAGTGACAATGCGCTACTATGGAAACAACCAAAACTGAAAACATGATTATACTCAAGACATAGTTTTTGGAAAGAACAAACAATCCGATCATGAATCCTTCAAGGCAGTATATTCCACTATACAATTGAAACAATGCCACTGGATAGAAACTACCCATAGTTTCCAATTCATTATTTGTTCTATTAACTTGATACTTAATGCTAAATTTAAAAGACATCAACACCACAGTGAAGGCTATGAACACCACTGGCAAGATAATCGGCTGTATAATCCCATATATGATACTGATACTAGCCATGAGTGTAAAAATTGAGTAGACTGACCCCCACTTGTATACTAATGATTTCTTACTCAAATACTCAAACTGGAATCGTGGCGTCTTTGCTCTGGATACCCAGAAGTAACTCTTGAATATGTATTCTATGAGTCTTGCCCATTGGATCAAATTCCCCATGCTATAAGCCAATCCTCTGAGATAAATGAAACTCACAAAGAAGTTTGAACATTGTGGGAAATTCGTGGCAAGTATGTTGGGGATGCTGGTGGGGTTGGTTATAACTTGCTCAAAGATGATGGAAATCCCAGAGGATATAGTCACCACAATGAAAATTTGTAAGAATGAAAACACATAGAACCATTTCTGTAAATTCAATTCAACCTTGTTGGAGCTGGAAAAGTATTTGTACTTCATCAAGAATCTAAAACATTCGGGGACTAAGTCTGTAAGTATGATCAAGGTTATGATAGGGACAAGACTATTTATAAGGATGGAGAATATCTTTGGTAGTTTGTATAGTGAACCTAATAGTGGAACAAACTTGGCCGCATAAGGAGTTTGGAAAATGAACCCTAAAACAGCAACAGGTATGGACCATCCAATCATTATAAGACTCTGTAATATGTTTACTAAACAGTGGCTGAAGAATTTAAGATAGTTGTTGCTGAACACAATGTTTTCCCATATCAAGTGTTTGAAGTCAATGTTCCTTTCAATTCTTTTGAAGTAGTCTGGTGATGAGTAAACTAATATTTGGCAGAAAAGGTCAGCTTCATACACATTGTCAAACTTTACAAGTAATTGAGTGGTGCTGTAATTTTCAGTTTGTTGCAAATGTGTTTTGGTATAGTCATGTTGGATCTGCTGTCTATACTCTTTCCAATCTTTTAAATTTTTCAAGTACTTTTTAATTTTATTGTTGATGTATTCAATTTCATTAAGTCTCCTAGTTGTTCCAAATAGATCCAATGAAAAAGTAAAATAATGAAACTTAAATTTTCTTATGAAAAAAGTTTTTTTATTCTTCTGTATCTTGAATTTCAACTTATTGTATGATGATTTAAGTTTATGCATTTTTCTGGAATGCTTATACTTTATCCATTTACCTTGATATTCTAGTAGCTTTAGTGGTTTCTCCTCTTCTTTATATTTCTTCAACATTGTTTTAAAGTATAGCTCTACTTCATCATGATGTTTGATAAAAAAGCCTTCTAGAATATTCTCTAGCTCAACTTTTTCAATCTGATGTATTATATGTGTATGCTTTTTTTGAAATCTGATCAAATGTTTAATCTTTTTGGGAATATAACACACATCGAGCTTTGATCTTGACCCATCGCTTTGAAATTTAAGTTTTGTTAATAGCTGTTTTAATTCAGTATACGACCACATTGGAGCATCATGTATCAAAATTGTAGACTGAGACTTGTGCATATTTTTGATAAACAACATATCTGATTTGTGGTTTGATCCAGTATTGGCATTGGTTGTATCTGCCTGAAACTTGTTATTTAATTTTATTGAATCGTAGCTTTTCTGTATATAATTCACAAATTTAAGCTTCTTCTTAATGACAAATTTAATCTCCTTGTCAAGCATCCAATGAAACATACCTACAATTATCAAAGTTCCACATAAATTTAAATAAAGCATGTTGCTGTTGTGCACAGTCATTGAGTATATTGATAATTTATCAAGGCCTCTTATCTCAACTTTTCCATACTCCGTACTCTTATTACTGTAGTGGTAGTGTAAGACACATAATGTAGGTGATATCAATAAGCTCAAGATACCAAAAAACTTTTGCAAAACAGATAAGAATTTAAGAAAATAAAAGGAATCAAGTCCTAAGTTTTCAAATTGCTCAATATTTTCATGGTAAACAGATATTATCCATTTAAATCCAAGCCCTAAGTTCCAAAATTTCGATTTAGAATTTGAACTTTCGTTGATTACTGAAGTCATGCCATTGTTTATCATATCTTCCTCTTCAAAAGATTTGCCATAGATCTTTCTTTTCATATTATTGAGAATCAAATTAGGTTGATAAATTTCAGGAATAAAGTTCTTAATGACATTAAAGAAGAAGAGTTGTATAAAGAAGAACAATGTTGCTAGGGACATGGACTCTATGAGAAGCTTGAAGGATTGGTTTTTGAAGTTTTGTGCAGATCCATTTCTGGAAGAGTCTAAGAAACTCTTCCATTTCTCATTGCTAAAAGGACCAAATACGTTATTAGAAGACATTTGTTGGATAACAGTCACATTGGTGTTTGATGTCAAATCTTTGAATATTCTATAATGTTTTTTCTGCCGCAAAGTTGAATTGATTAAAACTCATGATTATTTCCATTTACGGAATCAGGTTCCTTTTTTTTCTTGGCCAAAAAGGCGCTTAAATTGTATGCTAAACCCGTCGCTTTAAGAAAATGATTAAAAAGGTGAAATGCTGATACGTTGATTTAAATTGATAATTTATTAATACTTCTTTATATTATATGATATGTAAAATATATAAAAAGATATTAATACTTTGATTTATCTAAAGATAGAATTCGGTTTGAAAATTCAATCATAAAAAAGTTTCATTAGATTCATAAAGTTTGTCATAGAGTTTAATATTAGTATAGAAAAATTGAATTGTAAAATTACAATATTTTTTCAACTAATTTAGTTCTTGAAAACGTGTTCGACTAAGTCAACAACTCTGGTGGAGTAACCGAATTCGTTATCGTACCAAGAAACTAACTTGACGAATTGTGGGGATAATTGGATACCGGCAGCAGCGTCGAAGATAGAGGAGTGGGAGTCACCAATGAAGTCGGAGGAGACAACATCGTCTTCAGTGTAAGCTAGAACACCCTTCATCTTACCTTCAGCAGCAGCCTTAACAACGGACTTGATTTCGTCGTAAGTGGTTGGCTTGGCTAACTTAACAGTTAAGTCAACAACGGAGACATCAACGGTTGGGACTCTGAAAGCCATACCGGTTAACTTACCGTTTAAGACTGGTAAGACCTTACCGACGGCCTTGGCGGCACCGGTGGAGGATGGGATGATGTTACCGGAAGCGGTTCTACCACCTCTCCAGTCCTTGTGGGATGGACCATCAACAGTCTTTTGGGTGGCGGTCATGGAGTGAACGGTGGTCATTAAACCTTCTTCGATACCGAAAGCATCGTTAATAACCTTGGCTAATGGAGCCAAACAGTTAGTGGTACAGGAAGCGTTAGAAACGATGGTTTGACCAGCGTACTTTTCTTCGTTAACACCAACGACGAACATTGGAGCGGTACCAGATGGGGCGGTGATGACAACCTTCTTGGCACCAGCATCAATGTGCTTTTGGGCGGAGTCTAATTCCTTGAAGATACCAGTGGAGTCAATGGCGATATCGATCTTTTCAGCGGCCCATGGTAAGTTGGCTGGGTCTCTTTCGTTGTAAACCTTGATGGTCTTACCGTCAATGATTAAGGAGTCAGCGGTGTGTTCAACGGAACCGGAGTATCTACCGTGAGTGGAGTCGTACTTGAACATGTAAGCGGCGTAGTCAGCAGTGATGAATGGATCATTGACACCGACTAATTCGATGTTTGGTCTAGATAAGGCAATTCTGGCAACAATTCTACCAATTCTACCGAAACCGTTAATGGAAATTCTAATTTTATCAGCACACATTTTTTATTATTTGTTTTATAAGTTGTTAGTTAATTAAAATATATTAATTAATTGATGGTTATAATTTACTATTTCTCTTTATAATTTACTGTGAAAATATAAGACTTAAAACAAAATTAAAATATTGAAACTAGTGAAGCATTTGTATTTATATGATGACATTTCAATTGTTGAGAAATTAAAGAGAGAAAAATTTTTTGATGTGTGAGTGGAAGCATGTTCAATTAAAAAAAAAAAAATCAGGTAATTTTTTTTATCAAAGGGTGCTTACAAGCACCAAAAACAAAAAAAAAGGTGAGAAAAAAAGCGGTCGGCTTAGTGGAAGTCCATCCCGTGAGGGTGGTGTGGTGGATTTTTGTCTTTCCGCTGCTTTGATTTAGTGGAACTTCAAAGTTTTTTTTGACAAGGTGAAATACTGGAAGACAAAAGATTTGATGATCAATGTCGGACATAAGACACAGGTTAAAGCAACCGGCATAAGAATCACCTTTTTTTTTTGTGGCCATTTTGACAGGTTGCCATAGAGACACGTGATAAAAGTGGGGTCATCATGAACAGAAAAAAAAAATGCTGATTTTAATTGCTTTTTACCAGAAGATCATCTGATGATAATTGATTAAAATAAAATCATGTCAATTGATAAGGCCACTTTTATGATTTTTTTTATTGGAAGATAAAACTTTGATAAACTGTTTGAACAGAGTTTCTTTAGAAGTCGTTGATAGGAGTTATGGGGTCGCAGATTCTATTTGAAAAACGTAATAAGCTATTCAAATTGTTTACACTAGTTGCTAAATTGTTTACATTTATGATTATGAAAAGCAATTAATTTTAAAACATATTTGTTTAATAAACTATACATAATAAAGCTTTATTAATATTTTATTGGAACATTTCTAAATTGTAATCATGTAATATTTTATTATGAATTTATTTTTAATCAATAATCAGTATATAACCACTTCTTCATTATCTTTTATCTACATTTGTTATCTATGATACCTCCTTAGATCCGATAATCACGTTTTTTTTTTACCACTCACTATATGGACCACGAACGCGAAAAACGTCTCTATATTTTTTTCTTTTTTGAAGGAAAAAACTTGGAGATGAAAATTTTGTAAATTCAACCATTACAACATCTGTAATTATACATAACAACACACAGACCATAATAACAACTACAAATATGTCAAGAGATGAATTGAAATCCGCTACTCTAGATCTAATTGCAGATGAACTAGTATCTGTTTTATTGACAAACACATCAAATAACATAAACAGAAGAATATCGACTACCAAATTCGCCGATTGGAGAACAGCCATTCTTGAAGACAACGATCTTTCTTCGGTTTCTTTCAGCAAGGGTCAAATAGTTGCTGCCATTAACTCAAGATTAAGTACTCTTAACTGGAAACTTGTGTCCACCAAAACTGGGTTCTATCTACAGAAGTCTGATATTTTAGGCATCCCCATTGGAAAAGATTTCTTAGAAGTTTTAGACAACGAAAATATTGCTAAAGGATTGGCTAGAAAGAACATGCAATACAACAATACCAAGCGTTTAACAGACTTCAAAATCGATAACAGCATACCAGACAATAAACTTGAAGAAGATGGGTTGATATTCTTGGTGTGTGCCGTTTTATTTATACATGGAGGTAGAATGAAGATGTCTCATTTTGAAGAAGCCATGGAGTTATTCATCAACCCAAATGAAACACCATGTGGAACCAGAAACATGAAATTGGCTAATTTCTTAACAGGTCTAAACACTTCAGGGTACATAAAGACATATGACGGTGATGAAGATCTTGACAAAATACAAGGGAAATCAAACACAGTGGTGAAATGTATAATGATTGGGCCCACTGCGCTTGAGGAGTTCACTCCAATGACCATGGGTAGGTTCATAAGCGAGATCAAGAACATACCATTCAGCGATGTGATACGTGAAAGCACTTCTTTGCACAGCACTTTGAAACAAGACCAATGGTATCCTAAAGACTTCCAAGTACAAACCAAGGCGAAGAGCAATGCCAACAACGAAATGAATGTGATTGCCAACCAGGACTCATCAACCCAGGCCTCGTTCTCCCAAAGAAGAGCCAGATAAGCTGGGACGCGTGCTCTAGAGTTCACATGTCGCGTCTTTTTTTTGGGTGTAAAAAAAAATTATAAGGCGAAAATTTTTACACTCGCTGTGTACGAAGCGTCGTTTAGGATTTTTGCCGCCTTTTTTTTCTTTCCAGAGATTGAGATCAGACAATCTTTAGCCATTTTAACACTTCCTTATATACTTTCTTTGTACCACCCAAGTACACATAAGATCTAGCTGCAAAAACACCACTCATTTGCGTCTGCTCAACTCATCATTAAGTACACAGCTTAGTTCATTTTCTCAACAAAATTAACATCAACCATGAGCTTAGATCCATTAGATTTAGCTGTTTTATGCTGTTTAGTAGCATCCGTTGTCTTATACACCAAGAGAGAAGACATCTTCACCCTATTGAAGGGTTCTGATTCTTTAGACGAATCCATTGGTATCTCCTCAGGCTCTTCCAGAGACTTATTGGAAACTATTTTAACCAATGACAAGGACTTTTTGATACTATACGGTTCTCAAACTGGTACTTCTGAAGACTACTGTAAAAAATTTGCCAAAGAATTACACTCCAAATTCAAGGAATTACAAATCTTATGTGGTGATTTTGAAAGCTTTGACTTTGATCAACCAAACACTTTAGGTGACTTGGTTGGTAAGGTCAAAGCTGTTGTCATTTTCATGTCCACTTACGGTGAAGGTGAATTACCAGATCCATGTGTCAACTTCGATGACTACTTAAACAACATTTTGGACACTGATGAATTAAGCGGTTTACCAATCATGATCTTTGGTTTGGGTAACTCCACTTACGAATTCTTCAATGGTGCTGCCAAGAGATTAAAAGAAAAGTTAGTTGATGAAGCCGGTGCCACCTTATTAGGTGATATCGGTGCTGGTGATGACTCTGTTGGTAACACTGAAGAAGAATATGTTTCTTGGAAGGATAAGGCTTTTGAAATCATTGAAAAGGAATTTGATTTGGAAGGTGGTGACTCTGCCACTTTTGAACCAATGTACGACTATGTTGAATTCAATGGCAAGGACGAAGCCATTTACCAAGGTGAATTGAACAAACAATACTTGACTGCCAAGGCTGATAAGAAACACATTGGACCATTCGATCATTCTTACCCATACCTAGCTCCTGTTGCATCTTCTTATGAAATTTGTGATCCTGAAGCTATGAGAAACTGTGTTCACATGGAATTTGACATCTCTGGCTCTAACATCAAGTACGAAACTGGTGATCACTTGGGTATCGTGCCTCAAAACCCTCAAGAAAATGTTCAACATTTCTTAAAGACTTTATCCTTAAACGGTGATGAAGCCTTTGACTTGAAATTAAAAGACCCAACTTCCACTTTGCCTTTCCCTGTTCCAACCACTGTTGAAACTGCTGTAACTAATTACTTGGAAATCACTGGTCCTGTCTCTAGACAAATGATCGGTCAATTAGTCCAATTCATTCCGGAATCTGAAGAAAAAATCAGACAAAAGATTATTGACATTTCTTCCAATGCTGAAACTTTCCACAAGGAAGTTATTGAACAAAACTTGAACTTCTCCAACTGTTTAGAAAGTATCTCTTCCAACTTTGCTTGGGGTGAATACATCCCATGGACTTTCTTATTAGAAACCATCCCATCTTTGAAGCCAAGATTCTATTCCATTTCTTCTTCTAACTTGAAGGATCAAGACAGAATTCACATCACTGCCATGATTGAAAATTCTGATCCTGAAAAGAAGGTCTTTGGTGTTACCACTAATTTGATCAACCAAATTCAAAAAGTTGACGAATCTGAACAATTACCTGTACATTATAAGCTTGAAGGTCCGAGATCCTTATACAAATCTGAAGACAACATCAAGTTACCTATTTTTGTCAGAAAATCTACTTTCAGATTACCAAAGAACCCAGAAACCCCAGTCATTATGGTTGGACCAGGTACTGGTGTTGCTCCATTCAGAGGTTTCATCAGAGATAGATTAGTTGAGAACCAAAACGCTGACATGATTTTGTTCTACGGTTGTAGAAACGTTCATGATCATCTATATAAGTCTGAATGGACTGATGAGTATCAACCTGAACTACCTAACTTGAAGATCTTTACTGGTTATTCTAGAGACCCATCTTTACCAAAGACTTATGTTCAAAAGTTGATGTTAGATCAAAAGGATGCCATCATGGAAGCTTTGAAAAAGGGTGCATTCATCTATGTTTGTGGTGATGCTAGCACTATGGCTAAACAAGTTAATGATACCTTCGTTACCATTGTTAGTGACAAACAAAACATAGACACAACTCAAGCTCAAGAAATGATGAAATTAATGAAGCTAAACGGTAAGTACCACGAAGATGTTTGGTAAATTAGTAAAAGTTATAATTCGTTATATAAACATTTATTCTTATGAACAAATAATTAAATTTTGTTATATTAATCAAAATATGAACAGATTTTATTTACTTATAAAACTATTGTCAACAATTTTTGGGCAACGTCATTATCCTTCTCAAGATCGTAATAAGGAGTGATGTTATCCTCACTCATCACAATATCAACTAAAGTAGAATTGAAGTCTTGCACGTCTATGAGTTTTTCATATTGTATCAACACTTTAATCCCCAGAAGTTCATTTGAATCACTATATATGTCCCATTTATAAACTTGAATGTTTTCATTGAAGAACCCAGAAGCAAAGTTCTTAAAGTTGTATGCTTGTTTGAACCCCCACTCCTTATTACTATTCAAGAGCGACTCAAACTCTTGCTTGACTAAGGTGGTCTCCATGTTTTGATTCAATGGAATTTCAAGCTTTAAAAAAGTACCCTCTTCAATTGCTACTTTCATGTTATTATCAGAAGGATCAAAATCTATCGTCAGATACTTGTTCAAAGCTTGTGATTTGTATAATAACAATTGGTAATCCTTTTTTGGATAGCTGTATATGTTGGTTTTATCTTCTTTATCAGAATCTATGGCTATACTGTTCATAAAGTCCATAGCCTTAAGAAGGTAGTCTGATTTTTTGATATGTGCTAGATACGCTGGCATGATGGTAATGTATGGTTGTTTTACCAATGCTTATGGTATACAACGTTTAGCGATCTTCGTTAGAGTTTTGAAAATGTCGCGCATATGAACAAATGTGTGTGAGAGGTGATACGCTTATATCCGGAAAACCTTTAAATTTGTCTTACGAAAATCACTTTAACACATCTCATCTGACGTACTATTTCGTGTTTAACTTCATGTTATAGTCTAAACCGCACAAGAAAATTATACAATCTGGAAATGTACTCTGCAGAAGAACAACAGTTTCAGAATGATCTGATCAACAAGTTTAAACTCATCATAACTTTTTACTCATTTCTAAGGTTTAAACATAAGTACTTGCACTCAGTGAAGTATACAGATGTCAAAGCAAATGTTAACAAATCTTTGACTCAGAGAAAGGAAAAAACACCTGAACTTGTGCCTACAACTGGGCTTACACATATAGACTTGGCAATTATATCATACATACTTAACGACTACAAAGACGACAAGAAATTCAAAAGAGTCATGGATTTCAAGTACATATCCAAAGATCAGTACGAAATTGAAAATCAATCAACTTTAACTGCAGGGAAGATCACCAAACAATCTGCAAATGACGATATATTTAACTTGAAGTCTATGGATACGGATTTGGATGAAGAAAATTTGTACAACGAGTTTTTAATATTGAGACTCAAAGTTCCAGCTTCTAGTTGTAAGACAATTGCGACGTTGAAGGAATTCATAACAAGAACTATCAACAACTTTTGTGAGAAATTGGATGATTTCTTTTCTGAAAATGAAAATCCTATACAAATTTTGAATGCCTTATCAATTCCAAAGAGAACTGTCCATCAAGATCCGTTAAGCAACATAGTGAACAAACCTTTACCTGGTGAAAAGAGACGTATCTTTGAAAACGAGGAAGCTGCCAGATATGCAGAAATTGACGAAAAGGAAAGAATCAGTGACTTCTTAGAAACTTATTTGAAGCCCGAGATTGATATGACTATACCTGCCAAAACAGCCAAGTTCAAGGATAATTTGAATATTCCGGAAATTTTAAATGTCATGCTAGATCCTATAGAGAATTTATACACACATCAACACGATGCAGCAGCTGAGTTAATGAATGGCAGAAATTGTATTTTGACTACATCCACCTCATCTGGTAAATCTTTAGTTTATCAGATCACCTCCATGTGGAAGATTTTAGAAAACATTGATTCTACTATGATGTACATAGCCCCAACCAAGGCTTTAGCCCAAGATCAAGTTCGTTCTTTCAATTTATTTTTGGATAAGATCAGGTTACTTTCAGTTAAGGAAATAACCAGATTGTTACCCTTTGAAGTATCCAACCCTGAAGGATACGTTTACAAGCTTAAAAATATCAAGATATCCACTTACGACGGTGACACTACACAAGAACAAAGAAAGCAGATATCCAAATGGGGCCAAAACAACATTCAAATTATTTTCACGAACCCAGACATGATCCATGCAGCTATATTGCCAAACCATCAAAAATGGGCTCCATTTTTAGAAAACTTGAAAATGGTGATCATAGATGAACTCCACATCTACAACTCCTTATTCGGTACACATGTATCTTTAGTATTCCGTCGACTACGTCGAGTCCTTTCATTCTATCAAACTTCATCCATGAATGAATTGGTCTGGCTAGGATGTTCAGCAACCCTGAGAAATCCAATGGAAGCATTCAGACAAATAACGGGATGTGATGTATCCACCATTTCTGTGATTGACAATGATGGATCACCTAATGGATTGAAGCATATCATTATAGAGAATCCGGAGTTGGAGAATTTGAATAAGAGAGATAGTATAGGGCAAACAGCTAGGATTATTGTGGAGTTAATGAAGAGGGATATTAAGACCATTGCGTTTTGTCATGTAAGAAGATTATGTGAAATTCTTATAAAAGAAGTGAAGAGACTCATTCAACAGGATTCAAACTTTGAACAGTGGGATTATTTGTTGAATGAAGTAGTCTCATATAGAGGTGGTTACTCAGCTGTTGATAGACGTAAGATTGAAAGAGAACTTTTCCATGGTGGTGTCAAGTGTTGTATCTCTACAAATGCTTTGGAATTGGGTATTGATATAGGTTCTTTAGATTGTGTAGTGATGTGTGGGTTCCCATTAACTTTGGGTAACTTTCAACAACAATCTGGTAGATCCGGTAGAAGTGTTCAAGAGTCTATGACTTTACTCGTCTGTGGTGACTCTCCAGTTGATCAATACTACTGTAAACATAAAGAAGAGTTGATCAGCAATGATAAATCCATGTTTCAAGATTTGGTTATTGATATGGAAAATGTTTTAGTTTTGGGAGACCACTTACAATGTGCTGCCTTTGAAATTCCATTTGATATCAACAAAGACTACAAGTACTTTGAAGCTGATGTAAGATTTGAAATATTTGAAAACACTATCAAAGAAAAGTTGGAATTTAATGGAACTGACCATACTATAGACACATTTTTGAACAACACTTACACATGTAGCGAAAAGTATTTACCTTGGCCAAGTGGTTATGTCTCCCTAAGAGGTGTTCAAGAAGAAATGTTTGCAGTTGTTGATGTGACCAATAACAGAAACATAGTAATTGAAGAGATTGAAATGTCAAGAACTTCATTCACTTTATACGATGGTGCCATTTTTATTCATCAAGGTATCTCCTTCTTGGTCAAAGAGTTTAACAGCAGTGAACACTATGCAAAAGTCATCAGAACAGATGTGGAATACACAACTGCACAAAGAGACTTTACTGACGTTGACCCAGTTGAAATAGAAGTTGTGAAAGCAGTGAATAACACAGATGTGCCTATTTTCTTTGGATTATTAGAAACTACTATCAAAGTTTTTGGGTTTTTGAAAATAGATAAATGGGGTAAAGTCATTGATGCTGTAGAAACATACAATCCACCTTTTTCTTACAGAAGCAAAGGATTTTGGATCGATATACCTGAAAAATGCTTAGAATACTTGGATGAGAAGTGTTTGAATAGAGCTGCTAGTATTCATGCTGCTGAGCATGCTATTATCAGTTGTTTGCCAAAATTCATCATCACTGGGTTTAATGAAATAAAAACTGAATGTAAAGCACCGGAGAAGGAGTTTTCAAGTAGAACAACTGAGAGAATCAGACCAGCTAGAATTTTGATTTATGACTCCAAAGGTGGACCAACTGGTTCAGGGTTATCCATCAAGGCATTTGAAAATGTGAATGATATTTTAAAAACATGTTTGTCCAAGATTATAGAATGTGAATGTGAAAATGGGTGTCCAACATGTGGTGTCAGCTTGCCAAATTGTCCAGAAAGAAACATGGTTTTATCCAAGAATGGTAGTAGAATTATTTTTGAAACAATTTTAGGAACAAGTGAGGAAACCATGAGAAAGATTTTGAAATTTATTCCACTGGAAGATCCAACTTTGAATGGGTCTACTATAGAAACAATCAAGGTTGTTCACGGCACAGTCAAGTACTCACCTAATATAAGAGTTATAGAATAGAGTAATAAATATATATATTTTTTGAAATAAACTTCAAAAGTGGCTTTGTTGTGTGCTTTTATTTTAAGATTTTTGATTTGTTGAATTGATTAAACCCAATTGACCAATGAAAAAATTAGTCTTTTATTCGGATATAAGAGTGTTGACAACTAATTTATATTTTGCACCAGCAAACAAGTCACGTGCGGTATACTGTTATATCCGACTTTTTTGAAAAGTCAACATAAAAAGAGAGCATAAAGAGAGTCTAAACCGAGTTAATTGGTTGTCCAAAAGGTATGAAAATAAAGAATTGACTAAATCTTCTTAAAGAGAACCAGACCATTTAATTTAATGATTATTTTATTTAAATATAAGCAACTTTTACCACATATATCGAACTTTTTTATACTTTTTCCACAAGCGTAAATCCTTTTCGAAGTTACAGCGAAAAAATTTTTTTCTTTAGGCGTTTTCAGTTTTGGTGGGAAAAAAAGAGAGTAAAAAAAATTTTCTTCCTGTGGTGAAATTAATCTTTTTTCAATCTGAAAACATCTTCACAACACCAAGGAAAACTATCGTTGTCTTATTAACTAAAACTAGATATATCATTAATATTTCTTTCATTGGATCTATAAACCCAAATTAAAACACTCATACACACATATAACAATAAAAATGTTCTCTATCACTTCCAAAAGATTACAAGCTGCCGTCAAAGTACCAGTTCAATTATTCAACTTAGAAGGTGTTTACGCCACTTCTTTATACAAGTCTGCTGTTTCTTTAAACAAGTACGATGAATCATACAAGAGTTTACAATTCATTAACGAAGTTCTATCCAAGGAAAAGGGTAAGGTTGCCAGTTTGATCTCTAACCCAACCTTAAACACTGAAGAAAGAAACATTGTTGTTGAAACTTTAGGTAGCTCTGTCTCTACTCCAGTCAAGAACTTCTTAGGTGTTCTAGCTGAAAACAACAGATTGAGTTTGTTACCATCCATCATTGCTGACTTCGAAAAGTTGAACCAAGCCCACACCAATGTTGTTGACTGTAAGGTTTACTCTGCTCAACCATTATCCTCATCTATCTTAGCCAGAATCAACAAGGCTGTTACCAAGTCCAAGTTTGATTTAGTTGCCAAGGGTGGTAAGTTAGAAATTGAAAATATCGTTAAGCCAGAAATCTTAGGTGGTTTAATTGTTGAAATTAACAACGGTGAAAAGTTAGTTGACTTATCTGTTTCTTCCAAGGTTACCAAGTTAAATGCTGTCTTAAACGAAAGTATTTAAGGTATTTAAAGAATATAAACTCTTTGTCATTTTATAGGAACTATTGCAGAAATGAAATCGAAAATAATTTTTTTAAAAAAGAAATAAAAGTATTAACATTCGTGTTAAGTAATGATAATGATACATTAAGAACTATTTTGAAAAAAAAATAGAGAAGGAGAACAAGAAAGAACCAATTACAACATATTCTAAACCAAATAATTAAAAATAAATAAAAACCAACCAAACAAACAAAGGAAATAAGTGATATAACTATTTCCATGGTATTATATTGTACCTTTTGTTGATTTATAGTTATATAAACCAAGTCTTATTTTTACTCTCTTTCTTTTTTTTTTAATTAATTAGAATTCACATTTTACTTTTTTATAAAAAAAAATACTTTATTCATTAATAACATATACATAATATCATATCGACTAATTAATTACTTAGTCTTCTTTTCTTCATCTGAATCATCAGATGAGCTTGAACTGGATTCACCCAGACTCTTTTTCAACAACTTCTTTTGTCTTCTTTCTTCCAAGAATTCTTTATACTTTTCAATACTTACCTTCTTGACACCCTTTCTATACTCTTCATAACCTGGGTATTCAGTACCACAGAAAGTATCCCAAGCAACAAAGAATGGTTGGGCGAAGTTAGTCTTGATACCCCAATTTTGATGGTGGATGTCATGATAAACGGAATTATTAGGGAAGATGATTTGGAATAAATCAAATGGAAGGGAGTAACCACAATGATCATCAACAGTCTTCATAGTAGCAAATGTGTATAACACAACTTGTTCTTTAGGAGTTAAACCAGTGATCAACATGGCAATACCTGTTCCTAAAGTGTCCAACATGAAACCTTCAACAGGTTGGTTGAACAAGGCACCGTAAGCATATGGAACATATAAAGCATGATGTCTAGAATGGAATAATCTGTATAAAGTCTTGTTTTGATGCATCAATCTGTGTAACCAATATTGCCAAGAATCAATAATGACAAAGCCGGCAAATACTTTTAAGAAGGAAATACCGTATGAGTACCAGAATAAATAGAACCAATCTGGAATGTATTGATTCAATGGGGAAAAGATGGCGGATTGATATTTCCAAGACCAAATTTCTTCATAGATTTGGGTGAATGATTTAGGAACACAATCATCGTAAACATAGAAGATGTAACCAACAACTGATTGAATGACGTGTTGGAAAAGAACTTCAAGCAAAACTTGCATTCTAGAGGCTCTATTTCTTTTCTTTTCTTCTTCAGAAGGATGGATTCTGTAATATTCGGCAAGTTCGTAAACATCAATCAAATGGAAGAACAGAGAGAAGGCCCAGTAAGCAACAACAGGAGCAATCAAGGCCAAGATCCCGTCTGGAGTTCCAGGGAAGATAGATCTTTGATCAAGAGTATGATCAGCCTTGACTAATATGTTTTCACTTGGATGAGATGCTACTGATAAGTAGTCCAAAGCCTTTGGGTATTGGTTCATGAACCATAAAGGGAATCTCGAATCATCAGCAGTCATGGTGAGATAGATTTGTTTTTTGGGGTTTTATAGTCTAACACTTTAGTTGTTAAGGATGAATGTCAATCAGAGAGCACCGATATATATTAGCTAATGGTTAAATCCCTCTTTTTCAAAAATGTCTAGATAAAGTCCCATTTGTGTATACGACAAGACAACAGGCGCAAATTATGTAAAACGCCTTGTAGAAGCTAATTCGCACGCGCGCCTGAGTAAGGAAAAAACAGTTTTTTTGTCTTCCAGAATCTTTTCTTTTATTTAATAAACACGTGACCACATCTGAACAACTGATAATTTTATTTACAACGTTAACTCTTTATATAAACCCCCCAAGACATTTTACTTGGTTTCTTCAGGAATCTCCTCTTCATCATCAAAGTACTTTTCTTCCTCAGGTATGACTGAGTCTGGTTCATTGACCATGTCCCACTCGTCAATGGCCAAGTCATTGACTCTAAGAACTGCTTGGTACGGATCACGACCCATGAAGTCCAATGGTTTATGCTCAATTAGTAATTGTGATGTTTTTGGTTTCCAATGCTTTTCTTGATCTCCAGCATTTTCTTGTTCCTTCCAGTAAATCTTAACACTACCCATCAAACCAGGGGTGTTCATGTATTGAGACTTGCTCAAACTCTCTACCAAATCAGCTACACCTTCTTGTGATATGAATGGGTTGTATCTACCATATGTGAATTCTTTGCTTGGATCTATGTAACTTTCTCTTCTTAACTTCTTGTTTTCTTTAACCTTCATTTGATATCTCATTTTCTTCAATGCAAGCAAACTCTTGAAAATTTCACCAGCTTGGACGTATGTAGGGAAACTTGCTACATAAAAGACATCCCAATAATCAGCTCTTGCATGGATAGGATTTAGTTGGGTATGGTGTTGTATAAAGTTGGTTTGGAATACTAATTTAGGATCAATAACAGGAATGGTGTTGTAAGTCAAAGTACCGTCTCTTTTGTTTTTCCAACAACATAGAATAGGACCGAATTCAGCCTTCTTGGCTTGTAATGGACTTAATAGAATAGGAGTTTCCTTATCCAAGAACAGTTTAGGATTGACAAAGAACCCATCGATCTTTGTGTTCATTTTAAACAGCTTTTTAAAACCCATCTTGACTAGTGAAATATGATGTTGCTTTGGTGTTTAACCTTTTATATTTGAATTGATTATCTCTTTTATGAGTTTTCAAACAAGAATCTTTTAATTTTGGTGAAGGAAAAAATTTTCATGGGATTTTTTTTGGAAGAGAAAAAAAAAGAAAGAAATTTGGTGGGTTGGAAGAGTCACGTGTGTTATATACATGTTCGGGTATTACGCCTGTGTGTTGACTCGTTAGTGTTTTGTAGAATAAAGTTGGAAATATTCATATATAGCATAAGAAGGAAGTTATTTTCTTCCGTTTTGACCTTTCAAATGTTTGTTGTTTATCAAGGAAAAGTCGATCATGATGAATCTGGTGGACTTTGGACGGATGTGGCAAAATTTTTTTCCTCTCAATCGGACTTAAGGCTGGTTGAGCCTCGGTATGCCGAACACACTCATATTAGAACTAATCATTTTTTTTAAATAATTTCAGAGATAACGTTGTTGCAAAACCCAAATAAAAACATGCCTACTGCCAGCTCTCATAATCTATTAATTCCATTTGAAAATGAGAATAGATATACTACTACTCAAGTTTATGATAGCCACAGCCACAACTTTCCAAAAGGTAATGTCCAAATAGTCAGCAGCTTGGATCCGGTATATGCCGATGATTTAATAAATCACTTCTCATCTGAACATTTACACTTTTGTAATACTTGTAAAGCTGTTAAAGAAACTTATAGCAATAATGAAACACACAAAAAGTGGTTTTGCAACTATTGTAAAGATGCGAACTATTTAAAAGGTGATGGGAGTGAGGATATAGTCAAACAAGATTTTGTCACCGATATCACTTCTATTAACAATATCAAACTGACAAACTTGAATTTGATTCTTCTGGATTTGTGTTTGAGGGATGATCACGACAGAGTATATTTAAAAACTTTTTTAAACTCATTGATAAACAAAACTTTAACGGAATCAACAGAGTTAATAAACTTTGTTATCATACTTCCTGATAACAATTTCTTAACATTTGACAACATGAATTTGAAAAAAATTGATCAAAAAAGTGAAATCAACTTTATACACAATGCATTCACCATACAAAACTTTCCTTGGGAATTATTTGACCAACTTATAGATAATGTGAAGATCACGGAGACTGGTTCTCAAAGATCTAAGCGTGAACTTCCACTAGAACTTTTGTTTTCTAAATTACAAAACTTGGATAACACATTTTTAAAATTGCTATTCCATCAACTGGGTCCAATCACATCCAAGAAAGGGAAAATTGTCAACAGTGAAAAGAAACACTTTGTCAGAAAGTTTGATGATAACAAGTACAACAAGGAGTCTTACAAGCTTTCTAAAAAGGCAACGAAGTATTACACTGATCAATCTGCAAAGTTTTGTTCACTACAAAAAAGACAAAACTTGTTCATAAACATGTCACTGTTTGGATGCTCGTTGGATGATATAGGAGTGATGGAACTGTCTAGCATGTTTAAAGTCTACAATTTTGTAGATGATTATTCAACAGAATTTAGTATATCCAAATTAGATTATTCTTTGAAAAAGTGGTTTACTGAGGATAATTTGAAAATATTAGAGTTTGAATCCTTTTCAACATCTGATCTCTTTAACATAGCTGGTATATGGGGAGATTTTAACCACTTTGAAAAGGTAAATAAAGCAAAAAGAAATTTGAATAAAAAACCTATAGATGATTTATACGTCAAAAACTTGGTCAAAACTGATAATTGTAAGATTGTGAGTTGTAACAGCTTGCTTAACAAGTTAAATTTGTCATACACCTTGAAATTAATTAGAAATGCTCTTAATAAAGAAGACGGTGTATTGACTGAGGAGATGTTACAGCTAAAAAACGGTAGCAATATAAGAAGTATCAACTTGTACCCTGACAATATCAAGATACAAGTTATCACCAAGTTCATCAACAAAGGGAGATATTTTTTACAAAAACATAGTTTGAATTTCCCAGTAATCAAGGATATAGAGTCTTCATTTGACTTTAAAATTGTCCATGCCATGTTATTCAACAGTATTTTGAACAAATTTGCAATGTCGAACTATAATCTTATTAGAAATGATATTCACAATATTTCCATGTTCATGGAGACTTATCAAAATGTGCTAACCAACCAATTAGTCAAGAATTACATGAAGATGGAGTTTTTAAAGTTTGTGGATGTTGACATCGAAAGACTGTTGTTAGGGTTCTACAACATGAAGTATGCTCTTCCTATAGTGAATGTTGTTCAAATGACTCCAGATGAGTATTTCATGAACATAGTGAAGTTGATAAACAACGATGTTCATGAAAACATGCTAGAAGTGTATCCTAAAGAACATAAAAATGGTGACAGAGTTACAATGATTGAGTTGAGTGATGTAGTCTATCTATTTGATAGAACTGTGGAGTTTATTGATAAGCCAACTCTTGTAGTTGACAGTGACAGCACTAGAAGACATGTGAGCAACAGAACCAGTTTCACAGTACTTGATGACAAACACGAAGTAGTCATGGACTATGAGAAGTTCAAGAGTAGTATAATTAACAAGGCATTTAAATAGTGGTATATAGTGTGATTTTTTTTAAAAAAAGTATACTTTGACCTATACCCAGTTGAATTCCTCATTTAGGGTTTTTTGATTATGTTTTTCCCCCTGTGTTGACGTTCACCCGTAATTATGATTTGGCTTTGGGAAACATGATTTTTTCCTCTTCTTTTTTTTTTTATGAACATTTAATCAGGTATAAAGGCAGAAAAGTTTCATAGTACAAACCAAACACAAACACACTGGACAGCAGCACCATCTTGCTTGGATAATCTAACAGCAGCAATGTCTTACCAAAATGTTGAATTTGTAAAGACTGATGAGTCCGATTACAACAGTCAAGCCAGCGAATTTATAAACAATCACCAAGATTCTATAGCCGTTAAAAACAATTATACAGAAAATCATTCCATTATAGATGCTGACTTCAATTCTCAAATTAAAAACAAATACCCATGTTTGAACAAGTTCTATAAAATATTTAGCAATGTAGAACTGAATAACTATGTGAACAAGTCATTGGTAGTTATTGACCAAAGCACCAATTCTGGTAAACCCAATGTCATCAAAAACATACTTCTACACAGTAAGCCACAAAAAAACACCAGAGAACTTTACTTAACTGATATCAACAATGTTATATTTCCTAAAGACGAGTCTATCAATTCATTCAAGTTCAAGTACGATGCTTACTTGAAGAATTCAGCTGATAAACACAAAACAGATATCATAACTCCAAACTTCAATAAAACTAACAATGTCGGACATAACTCTTCCAAAAACAAGTCAACAAATAGCATAAGTGACATTTTGTTGATGCCTGTTATACAATTTCCAAAAGTTTTTGAGTACATAAAGCTTCATGAGAATAGGGAGTTGATAGAATTCTTGATGAAGTATTTGACTGTGTATAATTCATTTGATGGATCTGTTGATAACAATTATAAGCATTTTTATACAATTTGTTTGTTGATTTCTAAAAAAGATAGAGGAATTTACGATGGTCATCCAATAATCAAGTATTTGAAAGAAATTGCGGACGACCCATCTACTATAAAGTACGAGGCCATAGACAATTATAGATTTAATTCAATTTTGGATCCTTTCACAAAATTTCCACAAATAATCAAAATAAATGAGTTTGATTTGAAACAATTGTTCGGCAAACTTAACAAAGACTTTAAGAATGATTATATCAAGATAGAAAATTTCATCAAAACCATAGGTGTGTTACATGAACAAAACCATGTGTTTTTAGAACACTTTTTGAAGATATCGTTGTTGTTGAAGTTCATTGTCTCCCAAATTATAAATGTGACATACAAGTTTGAATGCAGAAATTATAACAAGGATATTAAGAAGTCTGAAATTATTGAATATCCAGACACCAAGGAATTTGAAATTTTAAACACATTGATCAGCAAAGTTTTAGGATTAAGAGATTCTTATACAGTCAACCCTACCATTGAAATTCTTCATGTGAACAGAAACATGATTTTCAAAAAGAGCATTTCTCAAAATGTACAAGTACAGAGTAATGCAGGAAAGAAGGTGGTACCCAAGGGAGGTCACAATGCTGATGGATATGCCATAAATGGGTTTAACAATTTATACAACTCATCTGTTGATGGTGCATTGGATCCAGCATTTTTCATAAACTGGATTGTTCCTGTTCTGAACAGATTTTTTAGAATCCATTATGAATTGCCAAACTTTTATAAGGTTAACAAGTTTGGCATAGAAAACTTCAACGCATCATTCAAGAACGAACACTATGTGACCATGTTAGGGTTTAATGTTTATAGCAAGTTGATGTTGGATGATCCTAAATTTTTGCAAAAATCTAAAATTGATTATGTCTTCTTGATCGGTAGTTCTGCTAATGAGGAAGTGTTCGATAATGTGACAAAAACTTATTTCTTCAAAGATTCAACAAAAAGAATCAATGAGGAACACTTATCACTTTGGAGAGATCATTTGCTAAAAGAGATAGAAATTTTGAAGAAGGAGAACATCATGCTTAATGCCACTTTTGAACAAAAAATGGAGGACGTTGATCTGGTAAGATTTAATAAAATACCAAACTTGATCAATGGGAAGTTTGACAATGAATTGATGTCAATTGATGGTGATTACATGGATAAAGCCAAGTTATTTTTGGAGAAGGAAGTTACATCACATGATAACAAGGAAATGAACACGAAATCGTTGTATTACAAATACTTCCAAGACGAGAGTAGTGTAACCAATGACATGAATGTGAAGACACTCACGATGAGATTAGAAAAGTGTTATGAACAAGTATCCGTTTTAGAAAAGAGATTAGAAGAGCTGAAGAATGGAAAAGAAATAAAGAAAGATGAAGGATCCACAAACCAAACACAAGATTACGAGACTTTGAAGGATGAATTGAAAAACGACGATGAAGTGTTAACCGGTCAATTGTATGATTTACAAGAAAAATACAAAGATAAGTCGAATCAAGCATTCACTAAAGCCACAAGTCTTACTCAACTAAAAGACTATTTGAAGTCAAGAGAAAAGTATTTAGAAGTGTTGACAGTTGAAGAGAAGAAAGTTACCAAGAATAAGGAAAAGCTTGAGAAATCCAAGAATAATGTAACAATGGACAACTACAACAGCTTGTTAGCATTGTTGAAATCCAAACACAGTTCTTTGTTAGAAAATAAATAAATTAAAATTGTAAAATATATAAAAAGATCACTACTTATTAACCTCTCACTCTATTTTTTATACATAAGTTTGTTCTAATCTCATTAGTAAATGTTCATTGGCGGTGACCTCAGGCTTATCCTTGGCATCAGCTGGAATTTTTGGACTTGACCAACCTTTCAAAGAAGTGTTATTTTCTGGATGAACAAAACATACAATAGAGTATCTATCCTGTAATCTAGATTCCGGAACTAACACTCTATGAACAGTAGACTTTACAACGCCATTAGTCCAGAATTGTAAAAGATCACCAAAGTTGACAACTAATGGAGCACCCTCATTTTCGTTGTCTGAGGCTAAATAATCGATATCCAGCCATTGATCATCAATGTTCAATTGCAAACCTTGTTGACCCTTTTGTTGGAACAATAAAGTCAACAATCCATAATCAGTGTGGGCACCTGCTCTCACATCGTTGTTGACATCTTCATTGACATCTCTTAGTTGCGGGTATCTCAACATTCTCAACATGGTATT
>JAJMDF010000237.1:0-85999 GCA_030573475.1 Hanseniaspora thailandica (nom. inval.) | reverse complement strand
GCAATGTTGTAGTACCGGTGGCAACACAAGCATGAGTTTGAACAGCGATGACGGAAGTGTAATCAGAGACAGAACAGTAAGCTTGTTGACCTTTGCAGCCGGAGATGAATTCACCGACATCACAGTTGTTACTGTTACATTCCTTAGGCCAAACGTAATCTGGCCAAGCATCTTGATTGTTACATTGATTATCAACGTTACAACCAAAGTAGTAGTCAAAGGAAGTAGATCCATAATTCCAACAAGAACAAGCACCGACGGTAGCAGAGCCGCCGTTAGCGTTATATTGACAGAAGTCAAATTGTAAACCTAATTGACTGTTGAAGGTCAAAGCATTAGAGTTTTGACTAGATTCGTAACCCTTGAAGTAAGCAGAAATAGTAAAGTCTTGTAGATCTAATGAAGGTGTCAAGTCTTCGTTTCTAGAGAAAATCATGACATCAGTGTAGGAGTCGACATTCAACCATTTCAATTCATTTAAATTTTCAATGGTGATTTCAGTATCTGTGACTTTAAAGTTGATAGTAACGTAGTAGGAGTCGTATTCTTGGTTGTATTGAATAGAGACGACATCAGCTGTGACAGGAACACCCTTCATACCGTTTTGGTTGACATTTGGGTAACATTGTTGAATAGGAACGTAGCTGTTACCTAAACCTCTCTTGGATAAATCAACATCGTTAGAAATAGGCAAAGCTCTGACAGAGCTTAAGGATGAGACTAACCATAAGTAGTTAATAATTTTAATTAATTGGACAAGCATTTCTCTTTTTAATTTGTAGTGAGTAAATGAGATGTAGATTTTCTTTTTTGATGTAGTAAAATATTTGCGTGAGCGTGCTAATGATTATATTGTATGATGCAGATGATAATATAATTGATGCAGTAATATGATCTCAAATGAACTAATAATAATTTAAGTTAATGTAAGGATAAAATTCTTTTGACAAATGCAAATGGGCTATGATGATGAATGAAATAAGTATGATGAATGCAAAAAATGAAACTTATTTAATAATGAAATGGAGTATGACAAAGAAAATTTAAACTTGGCTAAAAAATATGAGTAATCAGTTGTAAATTTGGGGTTGGGATTGTATGCTTATGACCTTTCTTAAAAGAATGTTAATAAAAATTCTTTTGGAAAAAATGCTTTAAAAGTGAAGTGTCCTGGTTTGAGTATTACATTTAATTAAATCAAAATGATAATTAAACTATGAGAAATTAATATTAAATGCAGTTAAAAATACTCTAATAGAATTATAAAACAGATATGAAAAAAAACAAACTTAAGTTTTCATGATAAACGACTCACTTATATACATTTTCAAAATTCCAAAAGTTGCAATGAACTTTCCAAAAAGTAAGTGAAATTTTCAAAAAAAAAAAAAAAAAAAAAGAAAGTATTTCGAATCTCTTGGAAAATTCTGCCCAACAAAGTGTAAAAACTTGCTTTTATTATTTGTTTACAACCAAAAATAGCAGCAGAAATAGGGATGATATAATTACAAATATGCAAGTGTGATGTGCATGATGCAACGTCTGGTGGCTAAGAAAAAGTACAATATGCAGCATAAAGAGTATTTATTTTTTTTTTTTAGAAAAAAAAAGCTGATGCATTATATTTCTCTAAATGTCTCATAAACAAATCAAGTTTTTCAACGGTTTTTTTTTGCTCAATTTCCATTTGGAATATCAAAAAGGAGGTTTAACGGTTTTGGTTAATTAGTCATTTGCACCACAATGAGTTATTTAATATGGTAGAGATGATTTCCCCTGGAATTTATATTTCAGATCCAATATGTGTGAGAAATAAAAAAAAAGGGATAATATTCACTCATTACTTCATACTCAAAGAAAGTGATTTCACCATCTAATCACAACCTTGAGCAGTATATCAAAAAAAATTTGCAAAAACGAAATTATCGATATTTTCTTGCTTAAATGCACTTAAGACTCTGCAATGATAAAATAAATCTTGTTGTAGAGCATGGATGCTCGTAAATCTAACACTGTTGCATTCTTCTTAGTAAAATACTGCAGCAAGTGGAATCTTGGAAAATTGAAGGGTGCACAAAACCAGTTATTTGGCTCAAAATTTTGCCCAAAGATTAACTGGTTCTCAATTTAGTAAAGAAAACGTAATTCAAGAATAGAAGCGTGTATTGTTTGCAAAGTCAGTCTAATCATATTTCTTGATGCATCTTTTTTATTTTTTTTTTTGAACACTGCATAAATCACCAAACCGTTAATTTTTCTGTTCAAATTCAACGGCTAAAATTTTTTTCTATTGTTTTAAAAAATGCAAAAAATGCTGTTTATAGAAGAAAAACAGTTTTAAAACCGCCGTAAATATAGTTTATGATGTCATCGTAAAGGTTTAATAATATCTTGTAAATATTTGTTGTAACAACCAGGAATAAGCATTAACATCCGGATTCACTCAAAAAAATATATAGTAGAGTTCGATAATGACATTGGTCTTGCTACCAATCGAAAAGATTGATGCATTGTAACTCAAGACCACAAGGTTTAAAAAGTAGGTTCAAGAAAAAAACAATCAAGCGCAATATTAGTAGTCAAGGTTTTTTTAGGCAAAGTTGCATTGACAAAGGTCTTGCAAATTTTTAAGAACTTGGTTGTTGGAAAAAACATGTTTCGTAATTTGGTTTTTTTAAGGGTCCAACAGCAATTACACTCCTTAATCGATTTTCATTTTTCTATTTTCTCTAAATTTCTCACAAGCAAAGTGCAACGTCTTTAACCATTGTATAATTAATTAAATTGCCAAAACAGTTTCAATTTTTTTCTTATTTCTATTCACTTGAATGTGTGGTGCTAGGTGAGTTCATTTTGCAGTGATTGTAAGACTTGCAAACCATAAAGCACTACTAATGGTAGGCATCATGTAGCAGTAATTAGCTTAACTGTAAAAAAAAAAAAGAGTCTTGAAAGACTTCATGTTGCTTTCATTCAAATTAAAAACTTGTGTAACGACTTACAGGGGGGCTTTTTCCAACTTCTGCATGGTTCTTCTTGAATAGATTTTTAGGTAGTATTTTAGACTTAGCAAGATTATTACGGGAACATTTTTCAAGAGAAAAAAAAAAAAAAAAAAAACTTCAAACAGTTTTTTTTTTTTCTTGGTCTGAAGCTGCATAATCTTAGAGGAAATATTAGTTGTTGCACAAGAAATTCAAGACGTTGGCATCATCAGTTTGGACTACAACCTCGATTGTTTAGGTTTAAGTTTTTGGTGTGATCTTGAGTGCATTGATTGCTGGGTTTACTCGGCTATGCCAGCCAAATCAACTTTAAAAGCTTTGTTTGCTCAAAAACGTGTTCTGGTTTCCTTTTAAATTGTTTATAATTCTATCGCCAAAGAAGAAACATGGCTTACAATCAATTCTATGCTCACCACATGATCAAATCGTAATATAGAATTACTTCAATTAAAGTGTTTAAAATCGGATATAACAAAGTCCTTTTAGAACCACGCCTATTAATCTGCTCTTTTACCCATATATGGCAACTTCCCCACCATCGCACTGCAAAAGTCTTAAATCCACTCAAAAAATAAGCGCGTTTCCTTACTCACCCAAAATAATTATACCGCCCAAGAAAAACGGGGTTAAGCAGTCTTAATTTTTCCCACCAATTTTTTTTTCGCCTCTTCGCTCTTTTTTCGGAGTTCGAGGTACTTCAAAGGACGCTTATTAGATAATTCAAGAATCATCGAAAGTCTCTGTACTTTTTCTTATTTTTAATAATCATTCCTAAAACAACCCCAATAAAAGAACTCCCCAACATTGAGTATCTAAAGCTTTGCTAATCATGTTAAGAAAGATTATTAGAAACAACGCTATCACTAACAACACTTCAAAGCTTGGCTTGAAGGCTATCTGCGCTTCACACATATCTAGAGCTTATCAATCTACTATCAAGGATGTTGATTTCAAGCATCATATTGACCACAGATTTGATGATTCTAGATTAATTACCCATACTCAACTACAAAAACCTTCTGAGGAAGGTGCTGAAGAAGAAAGTTTAGAAAGCTCTCCATCTCAAAGTATAGCTACAGCATTGTCACATGCATACAGAGTTGATCCAACAAGAGGTACCAGACCAATCTACCTAGACGTCCAAGCTACCACTCCATTAGACCCAAGAGTCTTGGATAAGATGATGAACTACTACACTGGTTTATATGGTAACCCTCACTCTAACACCCACTCATACGGTTGGGAAACCAATACTGAAATCGAACATGCTAGAGAACAAATCGCCAATGTCATAGGTGCCAATCCAAAAGAAATTATTTTCACTTCAGGTGCCACTGAATCCAACAATTTGGCCATTAAGGGTATTGCCAAGTTTTATGGATCTTCTACATCCAGTGGTGTTAAGAAGAACCACATCATCACCACCAACACCGAACATAAATGTGTTTTGGAAGCTTCCAAGTCCTTGAAGGATGAAGGCTTTGAAGTCACATACTTGAAGGTTGACAACAACGGTTTAGTTGACTTGAAGGAGTTGGAAAAGCATATTTCCGAAAAAACCTGTTTGGTTTCCATCATGGGTGTGAACAACGAAATTGGTGTTGTCCAAAACTTGAAGGCCATTGGTGAATTATGTAGATCCAAGAAAGTATACTTCCACTCCGATTGTGCCCAAGCATATGGTAAAATCCCAATCAACGTCGAAGATATGAAGATAGATTTGATGTCCATCTCTTCTCATAAAATATACGGTCCTAAAGGTATTGGTGCTCTTTATGTCAGAAGAAGACCTAGAGTCAGATTACAACCTATAATCTCTGGTGGTGGTCAAGAAAGAAACTTGAGATCCGGAACTTTAGCACCACCTTTGGTTGTTGGATTTGGTGAGGCTGCCAGATTGATGGCTATTGAAAATGAAGCTGATGCTGAACACGTTGCCAAGTTATCCAAGAAATTGACCGATGCCTTATTAAAAATAGAAGAAACATCCTTGAACGGTGATCCAGACCACAGATACCCAGGTTGTGTCAATGTCTCATTTGCCTTTGTTGAAGGTGAATCCTTATTAATGGCTTTGAGAGATGTTGCCTTGAGTTCTGGTTCTGCTTGTACATCTGCTTCTTTGGAACCATCTTATGTTTTAAGTGCTTTGGGTAAGGATGAAGCTTTAGCCCACTCCTCTATCAGATTCGGTATTGGTAGATTCACAACTGAAGAAGAAATTGATTATGTTATAAAGGCTATCACTGAAAGAGTTGAGTTCTTAAGAGAAATGTCTCCATTATGGGAATTACACAAAGATGGTGTTGACTTAAACACTATTGAATGGTCTGGTCATTAAACCGAATGAATCAACCCTTGCAATTATATCAGGTTACAAAATAACATGAAGTCATTCTTTACGATGAAAAAAAAAAATTAAATTACTTAATCAAACTATATAGTAAATAAATCCATGTTTTATTCTTATTCAATGATACTTCGTTTGTTTTATTTTATGAAACTTATGGAATAGATTTTTCTAGTGAGAACAGTTAAGAAAATATTCAAGTCAATATATAGCTTATAAGTACTTCTTGACTGCAGCGGCAACAGCATCACCAACTTCAACAGTGGAGCTAGAACCACCTAAGTCACCTGTCATAATACCAGATTCGACAACATCCTTACAAGCTTTTTCTATGGCAACACCTTCATCGTATAAGTCTAAAGATAACTTACACATCATGGCAGCAGATAATATGGTGGCTAATGGGTTAACCTTATTCTTCTCTAGATCTGGAGCAGAACCGTGACATGGTTCATATAGACCAAAGGCCTTGTTGGAGTCAGGTAGAGATGATAGAGAGGCACTTGGTAATAAACCTAAAGAACCTGGGATGACAGAAGCTTCATCAGAAATAATATCACCGAACATGTTGTTACACAAAATTATACCGTTCAAAGTAGTTGGAGACTTGACTAAGATCATGGCAGCAGAATCAATTAATTGATGGTGGTATTCAATGGTTGGGAATTCTTCCTTGATGACTCTTTCAACAGTCTTTCTCCATAATCTGGAGGAGGCTAAGACATTGGCCTTATCCAATGACCAAACCGGTAGAGGTGGGTTGTGTTGAAGGGCTAAGAAACAACCCATTCTGGTGATTCTTTCAACTTCAGGAACAGAGTAGATTTCAGTATCTTGGGCAACACCACTACCATTATCTTCGATTCTGTCACCAAAGTAGATACCACCAACTAATTCTCTAACAACGGTGAAATCAGTACCCTTGGCAATTTCTTTCTTCAATGGAGATAGGTCTAATAAGGCTTCAGAAATGAAGTTACATGGTCTTAAGTTGGCGTATAACTTCAAGGCTTTTCTGATTTGTAATAAACCTTGTTCTGGTCTGACTGGAGAATCAGGACCCCACTTTGGACCACCAACAGCACCTAATAAAACGGCATCAGCAAATTCACAAGACTTCAAAGCTTCATCGGTCAAGGCCTTACCGGTGGCATCAATAGCAGCACCACCAATTAATTGGTTATCGAATTCAAACTTGACATTTTTGGAAGAACTTTCTTGGATGGACTTTAAAACTTTGATGGCTTCAACAACAACTTCTTGACCAACATGGTCACCTGGTAAAACGGTAATTTTCTTAGTAGCAGACATTTTTTTTATTTATATGTTTAATATTTTTTATGGTTTTTATTTCTATTTTCGCAGTCAAACTGATTTAAATATTGAGGATGACTCCTATATGATAATTATAAAATCTTAAACACACATGATTTATAAAGGTATAATTTTTTTCAAATGTTTGTTCACCTTTTTTTTTCAAAAAAAAAAAAACTTTCCCCGATTCAACGTGAAAATTCGCCGATTCAGGAGATCACTACACGTGATCAGACTACCCTGAGCCTCTCCCTCTAGTTTCAATCATTTCCATGAATTAGTGTAGAAAGTAATTATAAAATATCTTACTGTATATAGCTTACTTGTGCTTGTGGTTTTGCATTAAGTCTTTGACATCCTTGCCGTTTTCCAAGACTTCCTTGATTCCGTTTAAAATATCCTTCCAACTTTGGAATTCGTGGTATGGGATATCACCCTTTTCACAAAAAGTAATCAAATCCTTTCCTTCTCTGGCAAATAACAAGTCACACTTGGCAGCAGCACTGACATCAGAAACACCATCACCACAGTAGAAGTAGATTGGCTTTTCCTTGACTTGATCAACCTTGTAACCAGACAATTCAGTGGCTTGCTTTAACTCATCAATGGAAATACTCTTGTCGTGACCATGAATGGAGTCAGGGTTCTTGTACTTGATGGTCCACTTACCAGTCTTTTCATCTAATATTTCAGTTTCATTACAAACAATGGTTAGCTTATCAGCTTCCTCATTACCTAACAAGTGTCTCAACAAGGCTTGGATGATTGGTCTCATACCTGAACTGATGATAACAACACAGATGTCGTTTTGGTTACAGTATTCCAAACAGGTCTTAAAACCAGGGTCCAAGTTTATTCTTTCAACCAAGTAGTCAACACATTGGTCAATTGGCAAGTTGATGTTGTCCATCATGATTTGGAAGGAGTCTCTGAATGAACCTTGACTGTTGATCAATTCCTTGAACAACTCTAATCTTTGGTCCTTGGAGATACCGAAGTTATCGGAAAGGGTGTCGTTAGAATCTTCTAATGTGATAGTACCGTCGAAATCACTAAATACAATAGCTTTAACCATGTTGAATTATTAATGTTATATTAGTTTTACAGGTTTTTTAACGTTTATTTGTGACCAAAGTGTAAATAATGTCAAAAAATATATGCCTAACACGATCTCCCCCTAAGTGTAACATCACCAGAGCGCCCAAAGAGGGAAAATTTTTTTTTTTTTTTAGGAAAGTTAATAAAACGTCATTTGACTTGTGAAATTATTCAAGTTTATATACTAATATCCTTTGCTTCTGTACTTCAATGGGATGTTGGCTATGTTGATTTGCAGTTCTAATTCATCATCAGTGATAACGGTTTGTCTGGATGAGCCTCTTTGGACACTCTCTTCGTGCTCAATTTCGTGCTCGTGGTGAAGTAGATCGTGTTCGACATCTTCCTTATGAATGATCTCTACGTCTGGATCTTGATCTTTATGGTATTTGTTCCAGTGATGGATTTCGTATTCTAACTCGAAGTCAGCATGATGACCTATACCTACACCCAAATCAGGGAACTTCTTACCTTCTTGGGATATTATCAAAAACTCTTCCTTGGTTATTCTATCGTTATCATCTAAATCGAATAATCTGAATACAAACTTGACCAGTCTATCCTTCAAGTCTTGGTCAACTTGCTTCTCGCTGGCATCATGGTTACCCATACCATCACCATCACCAATAATCTCTTCTCTTTGTAAACCGTACATGGTCAAAATATCATTGGCGTCCAAGTATCCCTTCTTCTTGATGTCATGCAAGGCAAAGAATTGTTCAGGCTCGTATTCTTTCAGTTGATGTTCATGAGCCATGTGCCAATCTTGCCATTCAATTCCTTCAGGAGGACTTTCTCTGTCTATGTTTTTAAGAGGATCTAATGAGTCCACCTTCTTATCTTCTGATGTGATCAATCCAGCATTGATGCTAGTTACTAATAGTTGCAAACAGGCAACTGATTTCAAAACTATGTTCAATTTCATTATGTTTATATTGTTACAGGGTGTGAGTGTTTTGGTGGTTTTCATAGATCAAAAAAAACACACACACTTCGATTTACGCTGGTTCTAAAATAAGCAAAAATTTAAGGTGGCAGAAAACCTTCCAAAGCTTGGTGGTTATCTCCGACAATCACAATCAACTGAATGGTAAAATCACTACACAATTGATAGTATCATCAACAATGGTCACCACTATGTTGATGACGATTGTTATAAGAACATACAGTCTTCTTAATCATTCAGCATACTAAATAATCATCTTAATAAAAAAAAATTAGTCGAATACAACTCCTTCAACAACTAATCGACAAACTAAAACTCTACACAACTTTATTGTTTTTTTTTTTATTTTATTCTTAACTATTGCTAGTTTTGTATTAATTTTTCGTTATTTCTAACTCCATATATATTTTATACTTAATAACACATACCATGAAATCAGATCATAAACCATTTAAGGAAAAGAAAGTTTAAAAGAAATACCCTTTGAAAGGTAAAAGTTCCAAATTTCTTTTTCTTCTGTTTTCATTAAATAAATAGTTTCCTGTTTAAATTTAACTCAATTAGTTTATAAACCTTCATCAGAAGAAATGTATTCTTCACCTCTAGCCTTGGCAGCCTTTCTCTTGGCCATTCTTTCTTTCTTCTTCTTTCTGATATCAGCAGCAGATAACTTGGTCTTCTTTTCAGCGGAGGCAATCTTGTTACCCATGGCATCGAATTTATCACCTTCGTCTTCCTTCTTGGATAATCTTGGACCAGAACCTTGACCAGTGACCCAATTGTGACCAGATGGAACCATCTTACCGTCGTTAACGGTCCAGACTTCTTCAGTTAAATCCTTGGTGAATTCAGCAGAGTGAGTAATGATGATAACACCACCTTCGAAAGCCTTCAAAGCCTTGGATAAAGCACCTAAGGAATCTCTATCTAAGTAGTTAGTTGGTTCATCTAAAACAATTAGATGAGGTCTTTGCCAAGTACCGGCAGCTAAGACTAACTTAACCTTTTGACCACCAGATAAACCTCTGATTCTAGAGTGGGAAACTAATTCAGCTTCCAAACCTAACATAGCACAGTGAGATTCAATTTCCTTTCTGGTTAAAGCTCTGAATTGACCAGAAGCTAAGGCTTCCTTCATATCAACTTCAGCAACCAACTTGGAGTGGGATTCAACTAATTCACTTCTTGGAATCCAGGCATTGTCAACAGAGGACATTGGAACCCATCTTTCAGACTTCATACCAATGTTTTCACCTAATAAGAAGGAACATTCGTATTCGTAAGAGTTCTTGAATTTTCTTCTAGCGTGAATTTCTTGAATTCTTCTTGGAGTGTTTTCAATTTCGAAGATCTTCTTCATACCAGCTTCATCATCTTCGTTGATTTGTCTGTTGGCTCTGTCCATGGTTTCTCTATCTTCACCAGTTTGGAATCTCCATTGGATGTATTCAGATGGAGTCTTGTCTAAGTGAGATTCAATGTGAGCAAAGGCGTGTTGTTTGATGTAAGCAATTCTACAGTTTTCGTGGGTGTAGACTTCACCTTCAGTTGGTAACAATTCACCGGTTAAAACGTTAATCAAAGTAGACTTACCAGCACCATTTGGACCAATAACAGCAATTCTGGAGGATAAGGAACATTGGAAAGAAATGTTGGAGATTTGAGGCTTGGTGGTACCTGGGTATTGGAAAGTCATATCAGAAACCTTAACAATGGCCTTTTGCTTGGTCTTAACACCTTCTAAGAAACCTGGTTCTGGGAATCTGAATTCTAAGTCAGAGGCACCTAATTCGTAGTAAGATTGAGCAGTTGGACACTTAACAACGAATTCGGACAAGTTACCCTTGTACTTCTTTAACTTCAAACCTTCGTAGTGGATGATGTATTGACAAACATTGTCTAAGAAACCAGAATCGTGGGAAACAATGATGGAAGTAATACCACAAGTGTTTAAGTAGTTGACTAACCAAGCAACGTTAACAGTATCTAAATGGTTAGTTGGTTCATCTAACAATAAGATATCGGCGTTCTTTAAGACGGCTCTAGCTAAAGCTAACTTCATCTTCCAACCACCGGATAAGGCAGTGATAGGTTGAACAATCATTTCATCGGAGAAACCGAATTCTAATAACTTAGCAACGATTTCTTCCTTGGTACCAACGTTACCGGCTAAGACGAAGTCAACAACGGAGGTATCGGCGTGAGTACCATCGATATCGTGTTCGACGTAAACGGTCATACATTCTTCCTTGGTTGGGAAACCGTCAACTTGTTCGTTGGCAATGGCTCTCATTAAGGTAGACTTACCAGCACCGTTTGGACCACATAAACCGTATCTTCTACCTCTCTTTAATCTCAATTGGGTCTTGTTCAATAAGATCTTAGCACCGTAAGCCAAGGAGAATTCACAGTTACATAAGTCTTCACCTTCTTCTTCTTCGTCATCGAAGTTTGGACCTTGAGGAATGTTGTCAACGGCTCTCTTTCTGAAGTCATCAACAATTTCCTTGGCGTTCTTTTCCTTTAAGAAGATAGTGGAGTAAGGTAAAACGTGAGTGAACCAAGTTTGTTGATCAATGATTCTTTCATCAATCAATTCACCTGCAATAGCAGCAATGTAAGTAACGACTGGTTCGAACTTAGCATCAACTTCGACGTTGATGGACTTGGTTAATTCACCCCAAACACCCTTGGTAGTAGCAATGTCACCAGCGTTGGAGATTTCTGGGAAGACATCACCTTCACCAACGTTACCAACTCTTCTCAAGGTCTTTAAACCTCTTAAGGTAACTTCTCTGGCTTCTGGGTCAGCAATGGTGGCGAAGTTGGTCTTCAAACCTGGTAATAATTCACCCAAGAATGGAGCAACGACTTGAGGGTCTTCGACTAACTTACACATGTTATCGATAATGACGGCAGCCTTTCTCTTGATGGCAGTGTCTCTTTCAGCTAAACCTCTGGACAATAATGGGACCATGATGGATAAAGTAGCTGGAGTAACTTCAGCAACGAAAGTGGTAGCACCTAACAAGTGAACGGTTTCAGTAACCAAAGTTGGGGTAGCAATACAAGCAATCAATTGAGGAATGAACTTTTCAATATCCTTGTTTTCAACAGTTTCGGTGGACTTGGTGATGGTTTCGGTAGCAGCAATTTTAACATCCTTCTTGGTGTCCCACATGGCTTCGGATAAGACTGGGATCAATTCAGGCATTCTTAAAGCAACTTGGGTCTTGGCAGTATCAACTAAGATGGAAATGGCAGCTAAATCAGCAACCTTTTCTTGCCACTTAGAGGTGGAGCTTAAAGAAGCAGTTAAGAAAGGTAAGAAAACCTTGACGGACATTGGGTCAATGGCCTTAGCTAAAGCACATAAAACTTCCTTGGCTAAGTCTTGGGTTTCCTTGTCCTTGGAACCAGCTAAACCAGTGATGATTGGGGTTAAGCCAACAACGTATGGTTCAACAGATGGGGATAAGTTGTTTTCAGAAGCGATGGAAGCAACGGCAGATAAGGCGTTAGCAGCAGTCTTCTTGTCGTTCAAAGCACCTTCTAATTGCTTGAAGAATTGGACTGGGATATCATGTTCGATGATGTTACCGTTTAAGAAACTAGAGATTTCAGTGGAAACTTCAGCTCTGTTGTCAACAGTGGCAACGGCTAGTTTACCAAATAATTCGTTTAAAACTTGAATGGAGTCAGACATTATTCAAAGTATTTGATCTATACTGGTTTCTACTACAATTTGTTATTCTTTAATTAAATAATCAGATATAGACAATATTTAACGTAAATGGTAGAAAAGTTTGTAGTAAAAAAAAAACTAAAGAAGAACAAAACCAGCATTTTTTTAATTTTTGAATTTTGTTAAGATTTCCATCTCATAATTCACACTTCCCACCAAAAGCATTTTTTTGGAAAAAAAGATGAAAATTTTTTTTTATCTCAAAAAAAAAAAATTGGTGTAGTGTTATGCGTAGTTTTCTAAGGAACCATGTACGAAAAGGGAAATTAAGTGCCACTTCAACTCTTGAACACACCACATGTCCGTTTTGGGTAATTAATTGTCCTTTTTTTTAACAAAAAAAATAAAAAGAAACGTTCGCCCCTTCCCAAACCCGTCGTAGCAAGAAAAAAAAAAAGGAATTTATAGCCCTAGCATTTCTTTCCTTTTTTTTTTTGAAAAAGATAAAGAGAAGTTTGAAGATGTCATGTGACTATCGGAGATAAACTATCCTTTGTCTAACTCTTATCTAATCTACTACACTATCAATTTTAAAAAGAAAGTTAACATGTTCATTTAATTAAATAAAATTATTATATTAAGCAGACAAGTTTGCTAGTGGTGACTTTGTTTTCACCTTGGATCCAGTGTCAACTCCATTGTGACGTCTCTTAACTATAGTTGACGAGTTCAACTTCAATTGGAAGAACTTAGTATCCAATGGGTTGTTGTGAACAGCATTGGCATAGTCGCTGAAATCCTCAGTTTCTTGATCTTCAGATATATTTGTGAGACCATTATTAGCTGCACTCTTGGCCATTGCTTGCTTGGTCATGTTTCTTGTATTATTTTCAGGTAAGTTGCTATTTTCTTCTTGGATTCTTTGTACTTCATTGGTGATGTCAAATGCATCTCTCATTGCTACCGCAGCTGGAGAGTATAACAAAGTGTTGCTAGTATCTATGTTGGATCTAATAGGAATTGTCATAACAAAGTCGTCATCAACTTCAGAAGCTGTCTTCTTGTGAGTTTTAACATCGTTGGTCTTGTTTTGTTCTTGTTTCTTCAATAATCTCTTCAATCTTCTGTCAAAGACCTTAGTTTGTAATTTCTTCAATCTAGTTTGAGTTTCAACAGAATAGAATTCTTGACAGTCATAAGTAGAAAACCATGGGTCTGCTAATAATTCTTCAATGGTGTAACGTTTTAAAGGATCAATTTCCAATAATCTAGAAACACAGTTCTTAGCACCATCAGATATTTCATCCCACCATGGTCTCAAGAAGTTGTATTCACCTTTACTGATCTTTTCAGTTAAGACATCAATCTTTTCATCATAAAAAGGTGGGAAACCACATAAGACTGTGTACAAAACACAACCAATCCCCCACAAATCAACTTGGAAACTGTATCTTTCATCCCTGACAACTTCAGGTGCAGTATATCCAACAGTACCACATGGAGTAGATAAATCCGCACCAGTCGTGTTAACAACTTTTTTGGAAAGACCAAAATCAGCTAGCTTAACAATACCAATGCTACCAGCACCAACACCAGGAATGAAAATCCCCTCGTCCAACTTGTTGTTAGGATCATCTGATGCTCTCAGGATTAATTTAGGATCATACTTTTGAGGGTTTCTTTCAAAGAATGGAATGGTTTCAAATAACAAATTTTCTAATTTTATATCTCTGTGAACAACACCTAACTTGTGAAGATGTTTGATTGCAAATGCAAGTTGTCTGACAACAAATCTTGACAAGTCCTCAGAGAAATAAGTGTATTTGACAACTTCACCAAAAATCTCACCTCCAGTGACTAATTCTTGTACCATGTAATAATAAGAATCAGTTTCGATAAAGTCAACAAATCTTACTATGTGTGTGGATCCATCTTCTGAATTGATGTCAATGTCCTTTTTCAAGAGATCATCATTCGATGCAGCATTGTTATTTGACCAAGATGAATTGGTTTTATAATCAATATTTTGGGAAACCAACTTGTGAATCATGATTTCCTTCAAGACTTGTTCCTTTGAAGAGATCTTTGGTTTATCTTTTCTTAAATTTGTTAAATCCAACATTTGTTTGTTTATGATTTTTATTGCTACATACTCACCTTCGTAATCATCCTCGTTAAAGTCGTCTTGATTGGAATAGATTAAGTCCATGTTGTACTTGACACTCTTATAAACTTGGGAGAAGGCACCCTCACCAATCTTATCAAGTAATAAGTATTCATTTAATTCATTTTGTTCCGGGAATAAGTGTCTGTTTACAGTGAAGCTTTGTGGGTGAGTTCTATGACGAGTGTTTCTTGTATGGCTTTCTTGGGTTTGAGACTGGTTTTCAGCTTCATCCAAATCAGTCTCGTCTTCTATGTTTCTACTGACTTCACTTTCTTCGTCGTAATTTTCTTCATCTTCGTAATCCTCTTCAACCCATGCAGAATCTAGAGACACTACAGAACTACCATGAGTTCCTTCAGTATTTCTAGATGCTACACTTTGAAGTCGACTTCTTGAATCAGATTGGTTGTTTATGTCAGCATCAGTTGGACTGTTGTTATCCATGTACTCTGGTTTGAATTTGATATCTCTTGTTTTTTTATGTTCAGTAGATACATCTTGTTTTGGAGCAGAATCCTCGGAGTCAATAACTTTATCTTTTGTTTCCGGAACAGAAGAAGAAGCTACTTCTCGGTTAGATTCAGAAGACCTTTTGCTAGTTTCCTGTGTCTTTTGTTTTTCAGGAGATGGACTCTTAGATGTTTGTTTATCTTTTTTAAAGATATTTTTAATTTCTTTAAACATTGTGGTTGTTTCTATTTTGAAAATGGGGGGTTATATAGCGAGTATCAACGTATGTTAATGTTTTGTTAATAGTATGGTAGGTTATTAATATCTTTTGATTAATTGAATAGATAGATGTTTGAAGGTATACCTTTTTTTCAACAAATTATAAATAGAACTGTAAAAATCTAATAAAGTTTACTGATACTAATCTACTTGAAAGAAAAGAGAAAGGGGGGGGAGTATTCCAAAGATAGAGTTAGTATAATCAACAACAGTTACTATGGTTATCAAGAGCTATGTCAAATGTATTGTTATTATAATTTTTGGGTAATATCAAAACAGCTCTATCTGAACATATAATATTCAGTAATAATCTATGAGCTAATTTGACCATTAACTTTTCCCCCTACAAAAACGAACAGTAGGAAACACCACGTAACCAAATTTTTGTTGATGTGTATTTTTTTTTTTTTTACAACTACGTATAATTTCCATTTTTTTCCTCTCTAAATAGATTTGTATTGCTAGAAAGGGGGAGGGAAAAGGTTCTTGTTCGGATATAAGACCATCTTATTTACACAAATATCTCTAACCATAATGCCATTGGAAGCATGAAATATACTTCAAATTTATATAAAAGAGGTTATAATTTATAGCATATGTATCAACTGATGTTTTATTAAATCTTTTTGTATAATACTTTTCATTGTTCATTCCTTGAACAAAGTACATTCAAATGATAACTAGACATATCACTGGGAATACCCGTATAATATGGTTTGTCTTCTAAAAAGAAATAACATCAACAATTCACATCTTGATAATCCTTTTTTTAGATAGATATGATAACCAAATTAAGTTACAATCCAAGTATCTACTGATCTGCACAGGAATGTCAAACATATAAAGAACATTCTCCCCCTCAGGTTTGCACAAGGATAAGAGCTGCGTTGATAACGTTTTTTTTCGCGTTTTTAAAGTATACACGTTGACATCTTCTGCTATATATAGCATTAGATTAAATTGCAAGTTTGATGATATGTACTCAATAAAAATGCTCTCTTTGATCAAGCATGTCTTCTCGAGGTGGGTATTCGGTTTCTTCAAGAAGTTTCTCTCGAAGGGTGTGCGCATTTTCCATGAGTATTTCTGGCAATATCCACTTATTGATATATGATTCTAAATCTAAAACTTTTTTAGAACGAAATTGATAGATAGAGTTTTCAGGCTTCAATGTCGTTAAATCTGTATTACCACGACGGAATATCATATAACAGTTGGCAATGAAAGCAGAAACTCTCATTGTCATCTCTGGATCAGCACCAGAATGTATCTTTCCTTCATTCGAAAGTGTATCTTTCCAAAACTTACTGATATAAGAAAAACTTCTTAAGGAAATTTCCCTATATCTGCGGTGTTGCTCATTGAAATTTTCTTCCTCATTCGACATAGGTCCTCTAGGAGTATCTATTTTACGACAAGTCACTTGCTCAAAGTTTGTTGCATCTCCATTGTCACACCAATGAGAAAACAATTGCAAGTACTCATCATCTACTTTGAATAATGATATGCTATCAGCAAAGTTACCCATTTCCATCGTTATATTAAGAACAGGAGAGAACTTCACAGGACCATAAATACCTAAAACCAAGCCTTGTAAATCACAAACAATGTGGTAACGTGGTTGATGGTAAGTCTTTCCCATATTAAAAGTGACATATTCATCATCCGGATATGTTAATGGCATCGTAGAACTATCTTGAAAAAAGCATGTGTTTGGTTTCAAATAACTAGTTTTTGGGTTACTTGGATCTGGTGAAATATCCTTTAAATGCTTCAAGTAGTTATAAGGTATTTGGCATTTTTCAGGATCAAATGAATCACCATGCAGAAGGAATATTTGCTTCTCAACTCCCCTTTCTATTATAAAAACCATACTTTCGTCAATTTTAAACTTATCGCAAAGTAAGAAATATTTGCTCTTACCACCATATCTGGTCAAAAATATAAACATTTGCCAAACAGGATTCATATTCACATGATGCTTACAGGTTCTACCCTCATGTGTATCAGTTGTTACAAACGAGTACTCTTCTAACAGACCAATTCTCATTGTCATTTGAACAATTTCTTCATAACTAAATCCGCTAAAATTCTTGATTTGTTGACGTGTAACAATTTCAGTCAACGCAGGCGAGGCAGATAGTCTCAAACGTGTTCTTGCATGTATTGTGGGGGTAAACTCATTCAAAATTTCCTCAAGGGGGATTCCAGGACTGACTTTATCAGCCGCAGCAATAATACATTGTGTTTCTTGATCAAAAATGTCATCATAGATATCTGCTTTGCTAAGAACCGGTGGTTCAATAGTCATCTCATAATGGTCTCTCAACAACATGAATAAACGTTGGGCAGCTAAGGTCTCAACAATGTTAGCTTGTAATAATTCCATGTATTCAGTGTGCTTGTTTAACTTCTTACAGGCATCCATTCTTTCTCTTCTTCTGTCTTCAATTTTTTGAAAAGCTATCTTTGCATAATCAGCCAGCGTTTCTACCTGTTCGTTGATGTAATCTGAAAAGTCTATATCGTCACTAGATCTTTTGATTTGATAATCGGCATGAATGTGTTCATAGGATGCAAAAATATCATCCATATGGTCAAGGAAATAGAACTTTTCTTCTATGAAGTCGTCAATAGTTTTCACAGAAGATAAATCATCCATTTTTTATTAGTCGTCTGTTGGTATTTGATGTGTTTTCTAGAGTTTGTTTAACTAACTTAAATCAAAGCCACACTTAAACTGAAAAAAAAAAGAAAATTTGAAGATTTGCACATGTAAAGAAAATAAATATATTTTCGCGTTTCATACTTCACGTGTACTTGCCGTTTCTAGTGAACATTTCAGCACACTCCCCAAACAGTAGTTTTCAAATGCTGTTTTAACGGCAGAGACTTGAACGAATAATCCTTATATACTTCATCGCCATTTGTTTAGAAGGCCATAATACAATTTGTGTAGATCAAATAACTAAAGTTTCAAACTATTCTAATGTGAATTTGCAACCTAATGCCATCAATTCCTTTGAGATGTTCTTTTGAGCCATCAACTCTTTAACTTTGTCATCCCTTTGTAAAATTCTAAGATCAGCTTCTTGCTGTTCAGTTGCCAAATGCATCTGTTCTTCTATACGCTCTTCAATTTCTTCTAACGCGTTAATATATCTATTGTTGATATGATCAAACTCAAGTTGAAGGGATTTACCAGATGGCTTTTTTAAAGTATTGTAACTGGCGGGGTTATAAGCACGAACATACTTTCTTAGTTTAGAACCTTTGGCAATGGCAGCTCTTAGTTTTGGTTCTGCTTCTGACCCACGAGCAGGTTCACGTAATTTTAGTGCGTCCACAACATCCCTGTTAAACATTCTCAAAAGTGCCATATGCTTTTCGTAATGAACATATGTGAAGAATTCATCATCAAAAAGATATTCCTCCTCATTTACAGCATAGTGATGAATAGTCCATATGGTTTCCTTAATGAATTCTTCATCCCAATCAGAATCTCTATTCATAAGCTCTCTTGCAGCTTCAGCATAAGTGACGTGATTTTCAGTTTGTTTCAAAAGACACTGATTGGCGATAAGCTCAAGGTAGAATTTGGTTAATTCAAAGTAAAGATCACGATGGCTTTTGGTGACCTTCTTGGCCACACTACTATAATCTAATTTGAATCCAAGATCATTAAACCACTTTTCATGCTTATTAATAGGACCATCTTTTTGAACAATTTTGAACGGCTTAGGTTGCTCACTGGATTCCAAAGATGTTGAATAATCTTCAAAGCTAACAATGGTGTCTTTTTCAACAAGTTCGTTTATATCTACTTTGACTAATCGTATTAATTTTTCTGTATGATTAGTAAACATGTAATCACCAGAAGGCAAGGGTTCTGAAGAGCTATCTTTGGAGTCTTTAGTTAGCATCCTATTAACCTCCATGGATTTTATTAGTCTGGCCATTGTTTGAGCTTCATTTGATGGTAAAGAAAATAAATTTCTGTTTTGAAGTGAACTGATTTTCCAAATTTGAAATTCGGAAGGTTCGTGTTGGTGATAACTCTTAAATGGAGTAGAAAGTGCAGATACATAAATGTTGACATTCTGGTCTTCATTGAAATAAATTTTAACCATGGATGGCCCATCCTCAGCGTTTTTGACAAGTTTTCTTCTCATCAAGTTGTTAACGAAAAGTTGCTCATCCAATTTTTTATCAATTTTGGTTTGTTCTGCATGGCTTACAACCTTTCTTTGAGCTTTTGGTTTTATCTTCTCTACATCAGTATCTTCAGTACAACATGAGTAGTCTGAGCTAGAACCACCTTCAAAAGATACGCCCCCCTCAGAAGAGGAGTGACTTGAGTCACTTTCAGAGCTTATTGCCTCTTCAGGAGAGTCATATTCCAAATTGGGATGTAAAGAGTTTCTTTCCTTTTCAAGAAAGTAAGATTCTACATCAAAATCTGAAGAGTCAGATTGTGACTCAGAATCTGAAAAGCTTGGTTTGAGCTTTTTGTTATTAGGGCCATTGCCTTCATTGGTAGCTTTTCTAACCGTTGTTTTAGTAATCTTTGCAAATTCGTTATCTACTAATACTTTATCTTTCATTTTATTAGGGCTGGTGTATAATGTTAGATTGGTTACATCCAATTCTGTTTCAGTAACTACTGGAAAGAAACACCCATTTTTTTACACAATTCATGAAAAGATTAATCTTTCACGCGTCTGCCCAAGTAAACGCTAGGCAAAGCTTTTTTCGCGGTACTTCCTCTTTAGGATATGTTATTGCCAGCCTTACGTGTTTCAAGGATTGTTAATCTTTGTTGATTATCTTTGATATTGAATAGAGTAAGACCAGCAAAACTAGTTGTTTGCAAGTTTAGAATTCGTAGTATAATTGGGAGGTTGAAGTTGATTCAAGTAGTTGCTAGAGTTGTAAAGTTTCATGAATAATGAGTCATATATAAGATCCCGCCTTCAAAGAAGGACTGTCTCTTTCTGTATTCTTGAAAAACTAAACAAAGTGGTAATCGTTACTATCCTAATATTTCACCATAAGATCCCAATTAGCATTTAATATCACAAATCTCTTTCAGATACTTCTGCAAAAGCTGAAAGAAGTCGATGCCTTTAGCGCCTTTTTTTCAGCGCTTAATAATTGATACGCTTATCACAATTTCAAATGATGGAAAAGGCGCTGCTTTTTTTAAAAAAAAAATCCACCTTGATTAATCAAATGTCTATTTCTTTTGTACATCACCACACAACACATACATTAAATTACAGGGATATACTAATATAACTGAGATTTTTGAATCATATTTGACACTACCATTTAATATGTGCAATATTATTAACATCTTTTCCTTTGATCTAGATGTCAACGACACATCTAAACTTGAAAAAACAAATTTACTTTTAGAAATTCAGAACAGCTCAAAACCAATACAATTAAATGATGACATAGTTTTGGAAATAGACACTAATCCATATAACATACAGTTACTTCTTGTGAATGGTAATTTGCATGTAGAAAAGCAAATTAAATTTGCTGATGTGAACATAACTGAAGCATTACATAAAAATGCAGACTTCCATTCTCTTTTGGCATTATTTATCAAATACATTGCAACAGTCAACAACAACAGGATCATACACACTTTTATAGCTGCTACTAATAACAAAGCCAAGAAAACAGCCTTGTCAAAGAAGCACAAATCTTCAAACTCTATTGTATCCACTAACTATAAAATTGCATCTTTTTCTTTAGACAAAACTGTTATAGATGGAAAGGTCAGATTCAGTTTCAAGTACAATTTACCAGATAACACCTTTTTCAAAATTCCAAATATCATACTGAGGTACATAGGTGATTTAAAAGCTACATCATCAAATATTAAAGAGATTGATATGAAGTCGATTTTTAATAAAAAACTAGAGAGCTATACTCTTGAAGCTAACAAGTCTTCTAAAGGAATCGATGAAGAAAGTAAGAAAAAGCTTTATCCACTAACGTTGTATGATTACCAAGAACATACGGTTAATTGGATAGTACGGAAGGAAACTAGACCATTTGAAGAAGTGACGTTAAAAGACATTGAAGCAAATCCATTAAAGTACATGAACAAACTGCAGTTAGGATACATATACTTGAACAACAAAGACATAATGTATAATACTATTACAAATTACATTATGTCTACAAAGACAGCTATTGATTACATCTACTCAGAACACCTGAAGTACAAAGAAAGTCTGGAAAATGGGAATATACATGGATACAATGGGATCATTGCTGAGGATATGTCTTTGGGTAAAACTGTTGAAATTATATCTGCAATTATCTTGAACAAACTTACCGATGAACAGATTCAAAAATATAATGAATGGAGAAAAGAGTATGTCGACAATAAAGAAGAAGCAGAAGGCAATACGGTCAAGAACTTGATCAAATCTAATTTAGTGGTTTGCACTGATATGATTTTAAAACAATGGGTAAGTTCCTTCAATAACTTCTCTGGTACTTTGAACTACAAAGTTTTCCATTACACTGGGTTCAAGAACTTTCAAAAGGACCATCCAAAAACCACATTGAAAGAATGTGCTGAAATCTTGAGTGGTTATGACATAGTGATCACAAGTTACTCCGTTTTGAAAAGTGAGCTTCCATATGTTGAGTATGCCGAAAACAAGATGAATACAGTCAGAAGAACAAGAACCAAAAACCAAAAGGCATTTGATTACTCATCTCCGTTATGCTCAGTCACATTCTTGAGAGCAATTTTTGATGAAAGTCAAAGTTTGAGTCAAGCTTCTTTGTCCTCACTGGCTAGCATTTCAAGAATACACACATGGGCCATCAGTGCCACGCCATTGAAGTATAATAATCTGGACAAGAACATCAATGAGCTGACCAATTTATTAAAATGTCTACAGATCCATCCATTTGATTTCCAAAGTGTCAAAGTAACAAACTCTCAAGTCATCCAAGACTGGGTATTTGATGTTAGTAGTAACAAGTCCATTATTGAAGACTTTGTTGATGTCATTGTGAACATGGACATAGCCAGAAGACATACAAGGGAATATGTCCAATCACAACTGAACATTCCTTCTCAACACAAGTTCTTACTTCCTGTATACCTAACTCCAATTGAAAGAGAGATATACAATCAAGTTTACGAAACTTGTTTTGCCGAAGTGAACGATGGGAGATATTACACTAACGATGTGAGTTTGTTGAACAGTTACCTCACTGATCTTACTATCATGTGCATGGCAGGGTTGGGTATACATGATTATAGAAGAAGAAATGCGCTTTTCAACGATGCATTCTACTTGGCAAATCAAAAACATCATCCGGAGGATAGTATGTCCATGATTTTGACTAATCTGATTGAGGCTAATAAAAGAGCATTGGCTTTGGAAGTCAGAAGGTATATTGATCTGTTTGTTCAAAGATCTAGATATCTGATTGAGAAGGAGGGGCAGTATGGACAAAGTGAACCTATTTTGTTGAAAGCATTGGAAATAATTGATGAAAATAATGACGGGAAAGACCATTATGAGGAAGGTGCTGATGCAATATCATTGTCGTTGATAAGACACTCTGTGTTATTCTTCCTTGGTGATTGTTATTATAATCTGGGTTTACAAGCTGAGAAGGCTAATGACTTGGACTTGAAGAAACAATATGAAAAAAAGGAAAATCATTTTTATGAAGAAGCTGCAGCAATGAGAAAAACCATTCTTCAAGAACAAATTGTAGATGTTGAGGAGAGTATGGCTGATTTGAAAGATGACGAGTTCAAAAAGTCACCAGAAATGAAGCTATATGACCCGTTTTTTACTGAAACTATGGAGGAAACTTTCATTATCAATATCTATTCCATGGCCTTCAGCGATTTAAACAGTTCAACATTGAATTTATTTATGGATCGTGTGAAAGATGATGGTATTAAAGTTGATCAAGAGGATGATGAAAATGAAGATGAAGATTTCAGTAAAAACGATGATGATGCCGATGATGATTCTTTGGCTGAAAATAATAATTCATCTCACGAAAATGATGCTGTCAAATTATACACAGAGTGTAAACGTAAGTATGAGGAAGCTGTTGAAATACAAGATCCATCAGTTTTAACTAAAAAACATTTAATGGATGAATTAAAGATGAACAGCTTCAAACTGGAGCATCCATTTGCCGAAAGACATCTCAAAGTCTATTTCTTAAAGGCAGGTCCACTTTTAACAGCAATCCAGAAATCGGTGGATATAATGAACAAACAAGTTGAGTTAATGTACAAGGCCCACGATGAAATCATTGAGTTGTTAAGTCTTCCAATAATGACGGCTGACACTGAGGAGAAGGAAGTTGACCCTGAAAATCCAAGTGAATATGAAAAAAGTTTAGAAGCTCAAGAGAAGATTTCAAAGAACATTGAATTGATTGAATTGATTTTGGCAAACAGAAAATTCATCTTGACCAATGTTGGTACACATAGATTTACTGTTCCTGAAACATTTAAGGACATTGAGGAGGAATATTTCATTACAGACATTAAGGACACTTGGCATGACAACTATACTGATTTTTTGAACCACACTGCAATTAGCAAGTCATTGACTTGGAAATCAGTTGAGATGTTGCTAGACAGCTCAAAACTCACTAAGGATTTAAAACTTCATGAAGAATGGAAGGAGAAGTTGAAAAGTTTGATCAAGATTTTTAATAAAAAGATCAGTTACTTCAAAAGTCTTCAACAAATCAGTGATAAAGTTATTGACTTGGATTATGTCACTGATCATGATAAAGTGTTTAGAACCAATAATCACTTTGACTTATATGTTGCCCAAAATGAGGCTTCTCAAAGAAAATTGAAATCTAAAGATATCTATTTGAGCAATCTAGCTGCTTTACAAAAAGGTGAGGATAACAAATGTTTGATTTGTTTGGGATACATTGAAACAGGTAGTATTCTTGAATGTGGTCATAGATTCTGTAGAGACTGTATTCAACACTGGTTAAGAACAAGTTCCGTTTGTGCCTTGTGTAAGATGCCAGTCAGCCCATTGGAAGTTCATGATTTTTACATTGATATTAACCCAAATGCAGTTGAAGCCCAAAAGCCTAAAGATGATGTTGAAGAGAATGAAGAAGTTGTGACAGCTCCTGAAGTTTTGAATGGGTATAAGATATACGATTATATCAAGAACTTGAGTAGATTGAAAGTTCCAGATTCAAAACATGGTTCTAAAGTTAATACTCTGTTGAGATTGTTAAAGTTTATTGATTTGAAAGATGAAGATAGCGGAATCACTGAGAAGTCACAAATTATTATCTATACGAGATTCCCAAAGATTATTCCATTGTTGGAGAAGAACTTAACAGATGCCGGATTTAGATGTATTGTTGCATTGGACAACAAGATGAAGGGTTCTCAAATAGATGATTTCAAAAAAGATAGAGATATAAGAGTATTGATCATGACTACCAATGATAATGCAGGTTTGACTTTAGTCAATGCCAATGTATTGGTTCTGTTCGATCCGATCTTACAAAACTCAGTAGAGAGTCAGGCTATCAACAGAATTTCCAGAATTGGACAGACAAGAGAAACTTATGTCTTCAACTTTGTGACTATGAATACTGTAGAAGAGAATATTATCAGATATAAAGAACATTTGTTAAAGCAAACTAACAGTGTACAAACCTCTTTGGATACAGCTGCATCCACAGTGAACAGTATGACAAAAACTAAGGGTTTGAAAAGATCAAGAAATGGGACTAGTGGAAATTCTGGAGCACATGCTTTGAACATAGAGTTTTTGAAGAATTGTTTGTTCAATGATTTCAAAAATGGAAATGGACAATAAAGAACGATAATTTAAATTATTAAAATAATATAATTGGTTGTTGTAATATATATGATAGATTTAAATGTAATTATATTAAGAAAAAATAAACTTTTTTTTTTTTGACTAATGGATGCTCAGATAGCTTCAATCTTCTTGTAGCCCAAAATCGATGATTTCAATGGTTTTTGCTTTGTATTAGCTGTTTCAGCTTGCATTTCGGCAACCTTCTTACAATTACGTTCGAAGAACCACTTTCCAATGGCATTAATATACTCTTGAGGTCTTTCCTTCATGACCAGATGAGTTCCGGCAATTTCAACAATGGAAAAGTCAGTGAAATGTTTTTTTAATGCAGCAACACCTTTGGCATTCACAAACCCAGAAGAAGATGCTTTGATGACTAACAATGGCAAATCACTCTTGACACCTTCCAATTCCTCAACTGGCCAGTCAGGTACATTTTCAATGACAATTGGTGCCAGTTCTTTTATTGGCAGTTTACAAAACAACCCATCATCAGTTCCATCAGTGGTGTAATTCTTCAAGTATGATGATTTCAACTTAAGGTTTTGTAACAAGTAAAGATTCACAGACATGTCTCCACAATGTTCCTTCATGGCATTGAAAGATTTAGAAATCCAGGACAAGTCATGTCTACGAATACCGGCATTGAAAACGGCATTTATGACGGCATTACCAAAAGATGCTAAGTTAGGTTTGATGACAGGTTGTCTGATAGGAACATTGTCCACAGCAACAGCGGAAGTGTACAAGTGAGGTGATTTTAGCATGACCAGCATGGCTAACTTGGCACCTAGTGAGTAACCGATTAAAGAAGGTTTTTTAATGTTGTGAGTGATCACAAAGTTGTCCAAATCATCAGCCAAAGCGTTGTAAGTGAATGGGAGACAGTTTTCAGTCTCACCATGGCATCTCATGTCAACAGAGTAGATTGGAGTTTGTAAAAGATTGGATAGTTGTTGGTAGTCGGAGTTGAATGTTTTGCTGTATCCATAAATCCCGTGTAAGAACACTATAGGTTCTTGACAATGGATAGGAAGCTTGCCATGCATGGACATTTGAGGCTTGAACAGATCGTAATGCAGATTTGCATACTTCTTGTAAGGTAGTGAAGTAGCAGTAGATAGATATCTTTTAGTAAAGACGTTGTTAAAAATCATTGTTAAGAAGAAAAAGAACAAAAGCGTGGAAATTGTGTCACTATATTGGTTGTATATGTTTTATAATTGCTTGAGAAACAAAATCATGAATAATTCTTGCAACCCTTTTAACTTTAAATAATAAATGAATTATAAAATAAGAATTTGATGTTTGGTATTTATAGTGAAGAATGATGAATTTTGCTTTTTTTTAAAAAAAAAATGGGATAAACTTAAATATTAATTAAATGATGGTCGAATGAAACTATTCAAAGATAGATAAGATAATGGATATAGTGAAAAGGTTAATTTTTTTTTTTTTTTTACAGATAACTCTACAGCTAAATACCTCTTATAAATGAATTTTCCACCAAAAAAAGAGAGAAATTTAAAATTTTTCTGATCTGGATAAAGTTTTAAAATAAAATGGCGATCTAAGAGATTAAGCCCTTTTTAAAAACTGTGTATTATTTTTTTGGCGTATGTTTTAGACTCGTAATTATTTCCTTTGGCTGGTGCACGTGACTTTTTGATTGGCTAAGATATATTCACTTTATACGTCACACAAGAAATTCTCTAAAAAAAAAATATATACATATCAAGATTATGAAAGAATGCTTTGAAATGAATATTAACCACATTGATCTTCTGTTTATCAATACAACCAAAAAACTTACAACATCCAACTACAATAATGTTAAGACTGTCAAGAGCTATCAATTACAACAAAATATCTATCAACAATTTCCACACATCCTCTAAAATACTTTCAGCAAGATGGAAGGACTTAGACCTTGAAAAGAAGCAATCATTCGTCAAGCAATTTGTCAGTTTATACAAGGAAAAGAACCCATGTTCCAAGAGTAACGTCATGTACAAGGAACTGTCCGATGGCATGGAAGAACATGGAGACACCCCATACGTCTTCGGTATTCTATACAACGAACTTTTGGATGTAGCCACTGGCAAAAGTGTCAGCAATATAAAAGGTGAGGGTCCGATGGGTGATGCTGATTTCTTAAAGCTTGTCTCTAAATAAATCCAAGATATAAAACGATTTTTTTTATAAAACCAGTAAACAATTATTATATATTCCAAATAACATTATGAACATTCCACCCTTTTTTGCTGGATTGATAACAACCTCGGTGTTTAGAAGAATTTAAATAGGTTCCATCAGACATAATTGGTGTGTTAATTAGCGGTTTAAGTCCGTCTTTTTTTTTTCTCTCTTTCTTGCTTTTTTCCCCCTTTTTCTCATATGATCCCCAGCAGTTATGCTAACTCTTTGCTGTTTTTTTTGTAAATAACAACTTGTTGTAAACATCTTGATCTCTAAACCCCCAAAAGGTCAACACTCCACCTGATTTAGGGACAGTTTGTAAAACTTTATATTTTTACTTGCCTTATTTGAGAAAATAAATTACAAATCAGTAAATCTTTATAATGGCTGAAGACAACAAATCATTCATGAATGGACAAGGCAATGGAGACAACTCTGTGATCATCAACTATGTCAACTTTAATCAATCAGGTTCCTGCATTTCTGTTGGTACAAACAAGGGAGTAGCTATTTTTAACAGTGAGCCTTTTGGTAAGTATTATACAAGCGTGGAATCTAATTCTCAACACGACTCGGATAATGAGGATGTTCCATCTACAGAAGACACCAACTGCAATTATGGTATTGTTGAAATGGTTTATAATACAGCCCTTCTGGCATGTGTTGGGTTGGGTGAACAAATTTCTCTTTCTCCAAGGAAACTGAGGCTTGTAAATACCAGAAAGAGAAAAACCATAGTTGAGTTCAGTTTTCATTCTGCCATATTGAGTATAAAAATGAATAAAAGCAGATTGGTTATACTTCTTAAAACACAGATCTATATCTATGACATAACCACTATGAAGCTTTTACATCTTATTGAAATAAGTGACATATCTGAAGGAATTATTGATATATCCCAAGTGATTGATGATAAAGAGCTGCCACAAATTCTTTGTTATAGTAGTCCACATAAAGTCATCTCTTCTGAATTGAACAGTCACCTAACCACCAATAATTTATCTTTGCTAAACAAAGTTGGAACTGGTTATCATAGCAACAACACCAAATTAAAAGAAATTTCTGGAGAGGACAATAATGATTTTGAGATTCAAGGACCTAACAACCCAACTGCAAAATCACATGGAGATATAGTAATTTTCAATTTGTTGACATTACAACCAACACATATCATAAATGCACACAAGGCTGCTATCTCCACATTTAAGTTAAATGAGAAAGGTACCTTATTGGCAACCTCATCAGTCAAGGGAACCATAGTCAGAGTGTTTGACATTTCTAAAGGTGTTAAGAAATACCAATTCAGAAGAGGTACTTACAGCACCAAGATATACTGTTTGCAATTTGACAAAACGGATCAATTCTTATTGTGCTGTAGCAGTAATTTAACAGTTCATATTTTCAAGATGAATGAAGAAACAAGCCAAGAATATGATGAATCGGATGCGGATAGCTTAAATAAAAGAAACTCGAATGAACTAGAAGGTGATGCTGAACCTATTGTTGACAATTCCAGACTGACTATGGGTAGAATTATAAGAAAATCATCTCAAAGTGCCATGAAGAAGATAGGTAATGCCTTGAACTTGAAGATGACTGGGTTGGAGCCAAATAGACATTTTGCCAGTTTGAAAATACCTAGCAACAAATCAAATAATGCACAAAACATGACTTCATCATTCAATGAGGATGATAACGATTCTATAAGAACAGGAACAAGCATGCACAGCACTACTGAAGGTAACAATTATGCTATCAACAACACGGGAGAACTAGAGATCAAAGCCACTTTTGGAGACTTCATTGATATTAATATAGATGAGTATCCCGAGATGACCAACAAGGCAGTCAACTTACCTGATTTGGAACATCCAGGTAGTGTGAATCCTGAAAGTGAAGGAACCAAGTATGATTCGAAACTATTAAGAGTATTGCCGATCTATGTTGTTACCACTCAAGGGCATTTCTACAAGTATTTCCTGGATCCAGTCAATGGAGGTGATTGTATTTTAATTCAAGATTACCAAATGGTATTTTAATTTAAATAAAAGAGATGAGAAAGAATTGATACGAAAATAAAATTTGAAAAGGGAAAAAATGTACGAACAGTATAGCTTATAATCACCCATTATAAAATTGAAGATGATTGGCAATGGAAAGTTCCCAAAAACCAGATCAGTACAGGGTACCGTCTGCCTCAGAAATCGCCACTTTCGCTATATATTCATTTTGAATGAGTTTGATCTACTCCAGCACCAGAACTTCGTGTACTATTGCAAGCTAAATCTTTTGTTTAATCATGCAGATACAGAAGGCAGAAGGCGGAGACAAAAATATGTGGTTTTTTAACAATCTTATTCTCTTTTAAGCAAAACTTATGATTGTGAATTAAAGTATTTTAAAAAAAATTGAAAACTTCATGAAGCTCAGTTTAAATAGTTTCACCCAAATTTATTTTTTCCCCCCTCTGCTTTTCTAGCACAAATGGTATGTCCGAAAAAGGAAAGATTTCAAATTTCTTTTCTTTTTTTTTCAAAATAATTCAAATTTGAAAAGTCTTTTATCAACCTGAACAAAAACCACATAAAAATATGTTATACTTGATTGGTTTGGGTCTAGCTTACCCTAGTGATATTACTGTCAGAGGTTTACAAAAAGTTCAAAAATCTAAAAAGGTTTACTTGGAACACTACACCTCTATTTTGATGAATGCTTCTCTTGAAGAGCTATGTGAATTCTACGGCAAGGAAGAAGTCATCTTGGCTGACAGAGAGATGGTTGAAGGTGGTTGTGAAGAAATGATTGAAGCCAGTTTGACTGAAGATGTCAGTTTCTTAGTTGTTGGTGATGTCTTTGGTGCCACCACCCATACTGATTTGATTTTAAGATGTAAGCAAAGAAACGTTCCATTTGAAGTCATCCACAATGCTTCCGTCATGAACGCTGCTGGTGCTTGTGGTTTGCAATTATACAACTTTGGTCAAACCATTTCCATGGTCTTCTTCACTGATTCTTGGAAACCAGATTCATGGTACGACAAAATCATGGAAAACAGAAAAATCGGTCTACATACATTAGTCTTATTGGATATCAAAGTTAAGGAACAAAGTATTGAAAACATGGCCAGAGGAAGATTAATATACGAACCACCAAGATACATGAGCATCCAACAATGTTGTGAACAATTATTGGAAATCGAAGACCTTAGAGGTGAAAAGGCTTACACCAAAGATACCCCATGTGTTGCCATTTCTAGATTAGGTTCTGATAAGCAAGCCTTCAAGTCCGGTACTATTGAACAATTGTCTACATACGACTCTGGTGAACCATTACATACTTTGGTTATCTTAGGTAGACAAACTCATGATTTGGAATTGGATTACATTCTAGAGTTTGCTGATGATAAAGAAAACTTGACTGAAATGTTGAGAAAGGACCAAGAGTACTTCAAGCCTCTTCCATGGGTTCCTCCGACTGAAGATGAAATGAGTGATTAATAGGATGTATGTATATGTTTTGTCTAAAAGTTTTTTTTCGTTAAGATCATTAAACAAAGATGGAATTAGTATGTGTAATGATAGTATTCTTAATTGTTTACACCTAGTCACGTTTTTATTTTAAATAATTGCTATACAGTTTACAAATATACTATAGTAATTAATTAAAATGATTAATAAAGAGTGTAAGCTTTAAAGTTTACTAAAAATTAACTGTAAACAATTTTACAATTACTTATATTTATCAGAACTCTCAGATACTCATTGCTACAATCCACAGCATCTTAGTGAACTTTGGTTCTTACTTTACCTGTATTAACCCATCCGCTACCATTTTCTAAACAACGCGCGTTTTGAAACTATAAACCCTTTTCTCCCCACCTTTCCACACAAATCTCAATTGTTACAAACAAGCTCTAAATAAAGAATTACACTCCCAAAACACCACACACACATATATATAAAACAACCAATAGCAATGTTAAAACTTCAGTATATGATTCTATTAAGCAAGACGGGTAAAGTTCGTTGTATCCGTTGGTTTGGCGACTACACAGCCAAAGAAAAACAACTTCTTCTTAAAGACGTTATCTCATTAGTCTTAACCAGAAAGGCCAAGGAAAGCAACATAATCGAATATGACATGACAGGATACGCCAGCAAGAGTACATCCAAAAACGGACATAGAATCATGTATAAGAGATATGCATCCTTGTACTTTGTTTCCGGTATAGAAGACACAGACTCCTCCAATGAGTTGTTGATATTGGAGGCCATTCATAGATTTGTAGAGACTTTGGACAAGTACTTTGGAAATGTTTGTGAATTGGACATTATCTACAATTTTGAAAAGTGTTATTATATCATGTTGGAAACGTTCTCTTGTGATGGGAACTTATTGGAAAGTAACAGCAGAAAAATATTACAAGATATTCAGTTGATGGACCAAATAGAATCAGGGGAAGGCTTGAATGGATTATTAGGATAGGATCTTTTAATATAAAAGAAAAGGAAATCAGGTTATTACCAAAAATATAAGAACGACATTTATATTTCTTAAATTGTTATAATATTATATACAGCTACAGTAGCACTATTCAGGTTCAAAGGCTTGTTCAGCTACATCGAACAACCCTTCCATGACCTTGATCTGGAATTGTACATCCTTCATGTACTCATTGCTATTTTCCAAACTCAAATTACTTTCCCCAAACTCAGTTTGGTTGGTGTTGGAATCATCTCCTGAAGGTGAGGATATTAAGATTGGACCCCATATGATACACATGGCTTTTAAGGACATTCTGTTGACATTAGAGTTATCCAATATTCTCTTAAAGTGGAACAACAAGGCTCTTAAAACCCAGTATTGTTCATCCTTCAACTTATACACTATACCATGCATGTAATTCCTCTTCATGGTTATGTTAGACTCGGAATTTGAAGGTATGGCAATATATGTTTGGAATTCGTTCAAAAATGAATTGGATATGAACTTCACTGGCAAGTTCTTAAAGAAGTGTTTCAACAAGTTGGACACCAAGATGACGTGTTCCTCAACACCATGTCCGTTATCAGTTGATCTTGGTGGCACTAACAAGGCATAGTTGGATGGATCTTGATCAATCAACTTGATGTATTTTTGAAGTTCAAGAACATTGCTGGATTTTCTATAAATACCCTCAATGTTCAACCCATACTTGTCAATAACATAGATGCATTGCTTCACAAACTTAGGCAACAAAGAATCTTGTTCCAACAAGATCAATTGACTTAGTGAAATACCAAAAGTCTTGAAGGATGCTGCAAGTCCATCATTCTCATCATCAAAGTTATTAGCATTCTTAGCATCACCTTCAGTGTGTACAATACTTTCAATAATAGAAGATGGAGGTGCTGGAGTGGCACTTTGTTGAGGGATGCTTGGACTTCCTACAGGATCTAAAGTCTTGTATGAATTAACAGAGCCTCCATGTGGGTTGTTGATAGAATCTGTATCTGAATTGGCTGTGGTGTTGCTTTGATGGTAAGCATTTGGATTTGGAGACATCATCGTCATGGACTGTTGTTGTTGATGCTTCTTCACAAATGGATTGGAGTTCTTCATTGGTGTTATGCTGAAGTTGTTATTAGATGGAGTTGTCTTGATGGAGTTTGTATCTGGCATTCCACCACCTACACCTGAATTGTAGACAAAGCTGCCATTCACAGGATTGCTTATGCCAGAACCGGCAGAAGTGCTTGGAGTGCTGCTGGATCCACCAATGTATGGACTCTTTTTATATTGTACAGGAACCAAATTCTTATTCACCATGTTGCTTTTATTCTTGTTTAACACATACTTGTTTAAGTAGTTGTATAAGTCATATTCAACATTGATGGAGTTGGTGGTTGTTTTCATGGACTTTTCCATGTCATTCAATGGACAAATGACAATACCAGAGTTCAAGAAGTAGTTTTCGTTCCAAATGGCGTATTTTTGGATTTGAATGGATAAGGCAACATCCATTTCTAAAATCATATCTTTTAGATTCTTGACAATTTGTGGTCTTTCAATACTTAAAAACTTGTTTCTTAAAGTTGTTGATAGATCGACTTTTTGTTTATAATCTAAATCAGCCATATCAATTTTCTTCCTCAAATCTTCTTCTTGTTCAGGCAAAGTTTTTGAACCTCTAATGGTCAACTTAGTTTTTGTAGGATCAGCCTTCTTCAACTTGGTATAATCTTGACACAAGGAACCGTATTTATTCTTAGCCTTCTCTGCTTGGTGTATGCTATCAGAAACATCCTTTTCCAACTTTTTGATCTTTTCCTTAGTTTGTTTTCTAAGCTTTGTCATTGTTAACAACAAGGCACTTAGTTCATCGTACATTTTGACTAAGGCCTTGATGTATGATTGCTTAACTTGGATCAACTTGTTATCGTATTTTAATACATCCTTTATACATGCGTTTAAGGTAGCTGAGAAAGAGGAATTTCCATCTTGACCAGTGAAGTAATTTTTACTACTCTTGATAAACTCATCGTTGTAGTTGCTTTCCAAGGAGTACTTTCTTTTGATAATCTTGCTGAACTCTTCACAAATAATGATACTGGTTTTAAACTTGGTCAATAAAGTATTGGTGGCTATATCACTTTCATTTAAGAACTTGTTTATTTCAGGTCTTTCTAGAATACCAGCACTGGCAATGTTTTGGTTGCTGCCAGTTGTAGCAATTTTGCTGCTAGAAATTTCCTCTGTGGTATCGATTGTGGGATTTGCAATAGACATTTGTTTATATGTTTATTAATGGTATTATCTTCAACGGAACAATTAATAAATCAAATTAAAGATTGTAGAAAGAAATGATTCCTGAATGATAGTACTTCAATGTACTGATTGTTTCTATTGTCCTTGATATATGTATTGTTTGGTCTTTTTTTACTAAAGGATTATAGTGTGTGTAGATGAATGTGTGTCTAAGAATTGCTATATTTAAACCATCGTAACCCGTATAAAGCAGAAATTTGTTGTTGTTTTTGCCACTACAGAAGGAATTACACAGCAACTTTTGTAAAAAAAATATACGCTACCAAATTTGATGACATTGAAAAAAATGTAACTGATCTTAAACACGTGATATGCAGACGTATCTTTAATTAAAACAATAAAACTTCTAATACCATTAAACTATATACATAAAAAAAAATAGATAGTAAACATCACCATGTTTTAAACAATGCCTTTGGTTCTTTACACACTTCAAGTCTGTCAATGTAGAATATCTCATACTCAGACTCTTTTGTCGACTCTACACCCGGATCAATGCAAGAACCATACCCACTGACAATACTAGTCTTATTTGATTCATATGGCTTGGATAATACCGAGTGTAAAGATTGTGCTAGTATTTCCTTATCTTTACCTTTATAAACAGGCACATCTATTGGAAAAGACTCATAGTGCGTACTGACATTTATCATTGGGTCGTTTAAATTATCATCATCGTCTGATTGGTTGTTAATACTGGATACAGCATCGTAAAAATACTCAGATATCAAAGAAGTATCATAGTTAATTGATGATGCTATAACAAATCTGTTTGGAGTTTCCTTGATCAACTCTGAAGATTCAGAAGCCTGGTCCATTATGTCAACATCTTCACTTTGTTCCACTTCGTTATTATTTTCTTCTGGTATCTCAGCAGCATTGACTTTATCTTGGTACTTGAATGTCCTTAAGAAGTTCAACCACTCTTCATCGTTGATCTTACCTTTCAAAAACAATTCCCATTTCTGTTCAAAAGCATGTTCTGCATCCACATTATTTTTGGCATCAAGCTTATCAAAAGTTTCATTAATATCTAACCCCAATGATTGCCAGATATCTTTTTTTAATGAATTGTCTGATTTGGAAGACTGACTAGTGTAATAATAACATGGATCCTCGTAAACATAACATCTTTCCATCTGTATCAAGTCAATGATATCAACTTGGATACCACTCACACCTGCCTTAAGCAGCTTATAAAGCAAAAATGTTTGACCTTTTAGCAATGACCACTGCAAATTCACTTTGTAATCTATATTCAGCTTAAATTTATTATTATTAAACAAACTTAAATTAGGATTGTCGTAGTAGTTGATCAAGTTGTTCTGAGCTGAGTTTGATACAAAGACTTTACCGCTTCTTGAGTGGCTTTCCCAAAATATCAATCTGAAACTCTCCCACCATGAATCATCACTAATTTCCATAACTAATTTTTGTATAAAGTTAATATCTATCTTTTTGTTCAAGATATAAAGTGGCAAGTGGTTTAGCCACTCAAATGGATATGTTCTTATAGAATTTGGGTGATGAAATGGCATAGCCAATGAGTTATCTATAGCCTTTATCTTAATTCTATTTCCAGACTCATTTTCAGGATTGTAGCATATCATCCAATTATCCAAATTTCTATCGGTATTTCTGATCATGAAATCAAGCACAAACAACTTTTGAAGTTGTTGATGCAACTCATCAAGCAATTTTGGAGTCCAGATATTAAAAGTTTCATCTTCTTGTAGATCCTGTTCCGGCAATGGATACTTTTCAAGGAAGACATCAGCTGTTACAAAATCACTTTCAAACACTTGAAGAGACCCCAACTTTCTTTGTACTGCAATTCTTTCACCTGAAAAGGTACCTGTGAATACAAACACCAATAGTCTGAATAGCTTGACAAAAACTTTGTGCAAAAAAATCAAACAAAAGTATAGCCAGTTAATATTTTGTTCATAGTTCTGTTCAATATCAGTCAGAATATCCTTCACAAATAATCTAACATTTGTTCTTACAGAATTCTTGGCAAAGAAACTGGCACTATCCAAAACACAAACATCACACCATGGAACAATCCCATCAGTACCAAACAACATATAATCAAGTCTACTCACTTGCAAATCAGTAATGTATCCGTAATTACCTTTATTTATCAAACACTCCCTTCCAAAAGTCCAAGGAAGCAGTTTGTATTGTAAGAATTTCAACCATTTGGGTTGATGCAGGATGGAGTATGGTTCTTCATTCATAGGCTTAAAAATAAAAGAGGGTTTGGTGTCTTCAGAGTTGAATATCATGTATGTTCCACTACTTCCTTTCTTCATGAGTCTGGGCTGGATGGAGCACTTTAACGTTTTCTGTAAGAGTTGCTCAAAATTTGATATGAGTTGGTAGTACACTGAATCGTTGATGATGTCAACTTTTTCAAGTTCTACATTGGTTATTAATGGCTTGAATAGAGTGTATTTCAGTTTTTTGTTGAAGTTCTTCTTTAGAAATGTGTATTTATCTTTTAGATTGGAGTATAATGGGTATTCCTCATCGGATATTCTCAAGTAGATTCCTGGTTCTGGCAATGGTTCATTCTTGGTGATTCTTGTCTTGTTTTGGTACTCTGTAACTTCCTGTAATAAAAACAAAGTCAGTTGTTTTTTATACTTGACCTTATCGTTGATGTAAACGAAGTTATTTGTTATATTATCAGCATTGATAAGTTTATCTTTTGTCAAAAGTGTAGGCATTGCTTTGATGGGTTATATTTAGAACATGTAAATCTTTTTTAAGGACAGTGATTTCAGATTGTGCCAGAGATCAATCAACTGGATAAAATAAAACACACTAAAAGCAGGTTTACTTAAACTCTCTTTGGTTAATTCTGGCTGTTGATTGTATCTGTTTTACAGTTGCAAAGTTAGTAATTTCATAACTTTTTTTTTTTGGACCGGTAATCCCCACATCTATAGGTGAAACAAATTTCACGCGTTGCAAGGATTCCAAGAATTGATCATTACGATGGTGAGAAGTTTTATGATTGTTTGTTGAAGGTTTTCATCAAAGATTTAAGATTTGTATTATTTTAAAGTTGATGATTATTTCAGTTTTTTTCTTTTAAAAATTGTTATTGTTATCAGCCGTGTAGAACTTATCGGGGGAGTTATCAAACAGGGCTTTAAGAACAAATAAATTAAATATAAGAATATCAACGTACTAATAGAACTGACTTGTATGCGAATCAAAACCACCTTCCTAATCTTTCAAAAAGGGTAACTCTTCAACACTTTGATTGATAAGACGCGTAATCAAAGCGACCCCTTTGGTGTGCGGTGGAGGTTATTTAGCGTCGTGATTTTTCTTAATGTGCGAGAATTACCTAATAAATTACCAAAGCAGCGCACACTCATTTTTTTTTCAGCAGATATTTATACCCATTGATATCTCTTCTGATGACTTTTTTTTTTTGAAAATGCTCAGTTTGTTTGTCAACCAACAAATACTTACACTTACAGCCCCAAAAGGACGATCTTGATTTAAACCGGATTTTAAATTGCCAATCACCTTGTAGAAAAAAAAAATTAAAAGAAAGAAAGTCATTACAGCTCCTAAAGCTCAATCTGTAGATTTTTCTTCTCCTTCCATATCTGAACAAAATTTAATTTTTTTTTTTGAAAAAATTATATCAATCTTATTCAACAATCATAATCTTCATCTGAACATATCATATGGGTTTACTAGCACTGGGTACTCCTTTGGATTGGGAAGACAGCATTCCATACATAGAAAAAGTCAAAACTAATGGTATAACCCAACTTCTAAGCATACTTGAAAAGGCTGATCAAATTAAAGATAAACCTTACTTGTGGGGTGATGAATTAGAATACATCTTGATTGATGACAAAAATAACAAAATATCTGTTGATAATGACGATATACTGACTATATTGAACACAGAATTTGAAAAAGAATGTAAAGAAAACGATCTTGTTTACCATCCAGAGTACGGTAGATACATGATCGAAGCCACTCCGTACATTCCTTACAACACCACAACTGACTTGAAATCTTACTTGGATCCAGAACTTAACATGGTCAAGAGAAAGAAATTCCTTGATGATAAACTACTGAAAAAAAGAGGTTTGTGTCTTCTTGAAATGCCTAACTACCCAAGATTAGGGTGTAAGAACTTCTTGTTCGATTACGACTACAATGGAAATGATTTTGTCAATGATCAAAACAAGAACATCTTTTCCCAAAGTTTGTTCCTTCCTGATGAAATTACTAATAGACATCCACGATTCCCTACTTTGACTGCCAACATCAGAAGAAGAAGAAACAGAAAAGTCAATCTTCAAATTCCAATGTTTAAGGATGAATTCACTCCAAAGTTTGATGAAAGTGTTTATGACAGAAAATGGTTTGATATGGATGTTGAATTTGTCAAGGATGATGCTGCATCAATTGAAAAGCACTTTGCTGGTAAGTCTGAAACTCCATTGAAGACATACAAGTTGGAGGAACAACATATCTACATTGATGCAATGGGCTTTGGTATGGGTGCTTGTTGCTTGCAAACCACCTACCAAGCTCCTGACATGGATAGTGCAAGATACTTATACGACTCTTTGGCAAACTTCACTTCTATATTGCTTGCATTATCTGCTGGTTCTCCTTTCTGGAAGGGGTATGTCAGTGATTGGGATACTAGATGGGAAGTTGTCTCTTCATCTGTTGACTCAAGACTTGCATATGAAGAAAATAATGTTACTCACGACAATTCAAAGGGATACAACGTCAAGTGTGATGATAAAGGTACTTTGAAGGATGTTCCATTAGAAAAAGTTGCCAAGTCTAGATACTCCAAGGTTGATTTATTCTTGGGTTCAAGTAGAACTTCTAAGGATTTATCTGAAGTTAATGATGTTGATGTTGTCATCAACCAAAAGGTCTTTGATAGAGTTAACAAGGCCTTGAATGGTGATGAAAATTTAGCTAAGCACTTTGCTCATTTGTTCATCAGAGATCCTATTGTTATATTCGAAGAAAATGTTGATGAAGTTGAAGGAGAAATGGATCACTTCGAAAACATTAACTCCACAAACTGGCAAAGTTTGAGATTCAAAGTTCCACATAAAATATCTTCTAAGGAAGAACACGAACCTGGTTTCAGAGTTGAATTCAGACCATTAGAAATTCAATTGTCTGACTTTGAAAATGCTGCATTTGCCTTCATCTTAAACTTGATTGTTCAATTCATTTTGAATCCTAAGACTAACATTAATTTCTACGTTCCTATGAGTAAAGTATGGGCCAACTTTGACATTGCTAGTGAAAGAAATTCTTTGCTAAAAAATAAGTTTGAATGGATTTCTAAGTTAAAAACTTTTGAAGAATCGACACAAATAGCATGTGAAACTACACCAATGACTGCTGATGAAATCATGCACAACTCTGAAAGTGGTATTATCTCATGTATAGTTAACTCTCAATTAAGAACTTTGAACTTCATCAAAGAAACTGAAACTTGGGAAGATTTAAAGAAATACAATGACGAATCTAAGATTAGAGCATACTACTACATAAAGTTACTTTCTGACAGATCCAAGGGTCTACTACCAACTGATGCTACTTGGCAAAGAGAATATGTCATGTCTCATCCATCTTATAAAAAAGATAGTAGAGTTACTGAAAAAATTAACTTTGATTTAATCAATTTGGTCAAGAACGTTCACTGTTACTCACCAACAAATAGTAATGAAGAGCAATGGCTTTACAAGTTGTTTGGTCAAGAAATAGGTCAATATTTAATGAATAATAAACTTTGATATTGCTTAATATATACGATTGACGTCTACATCGATCAACACATAACATTAAGAATTAATGGACTATTTCCATTATTGTTTATTACAATCTATAGAAAAAAAAAAATTTTACAAATATCTACAGTGTTTTATTTAAAAGTTTATGTCAGCAACATCGCTAGGATTGATTGTGTTGTAACCCTTGAAGTTCAAGTCTAAGGTACACTTACCTTGAGTCAGTTTTCTCAAAGCTGGCATGTATCCAGTCATCTTTCTAATTGGGGCCTTGAAACTAATCATCTTGGTTACTTGGGATCTATCATTCATGCCGATGTCCTTCAACAAATCAATAACTACTTCTGGATCACCAACTTGTGTCTTTGGGATGTATAACAAAGAATTAAAGCTTTCAATGGCCTTCATGTTCTCCATTTTAGACTCTTCTGAAGTGAAATCGGTCATTTCAGACTCATTACCTATACTTTCTATAATGGCTTGTCTCTTAGTAGTCAAATCATGAGATACTGAGGAAATATATTTTTCTTCTGTTGTCAATATGGCATCAACAAATGGTTCTTGGATTTCGAAGTCACCCTTCTTGTAAGTCTTTTCAATGTGTTCATTGAACACTGGTCTCATTGCACTGATTAACTTGCTGGCATCTTCAAAGTCTGTGGCAATCTCAAAGTTTTGTTCACTAATGATCAAAACAAATGATCTTAATGGCAAATTATGGTTAAACCCACCCTTGGTACAAATACTCAAACATGAGGCTCTCAAACATGTTATGAACTTATCAGCACTCATTATATTGAATTCGTTCCAGTTGGTAATTAAGTTTTCAGGCACAATAACATAGTTATTGTCGGTATCATTAACTGTGTTGAAAACGTTGTATCCACTGTCTTTATAATTTTGAATTTCTTCATCAATCTCCACATCTTCGTTAGAAGCAAAGCTATCAAATCTGTAGTCGAATTTAACTTTTTCAAAAACTTCCAAAGCTGAATCACTCAAGGTTTCTAGCTCACCACCAAACTTGGCCCAGTTGCCGTTCTTTGGATTGTTTTTCAACTTCTCCATGAATGAAACACTGATATCACCAACTGCTAAATCATTTCCAAATCCATAGCCCGGATCTTCACCACCTGCAGAATCAAGCAATCTCTTGACTACAATTTCCAAGTGAAGCTCCCCCAATCCTTCCAAAACAATCTGGTTCAAAACTTCATCGTATTGAAAGTCTATGGATGGATCAATTCTTCTGATTTCTAACAATGCAGTAATCAAAGCATGGAATCTATTTGGCTTCAATACTTGGATGGACAATTTATAAGGATGAGAAATAGTACTAACAGGAGTGATTTTCAAAGTTGACAAGCTTTCCAAAGTCTTTGCGCTCTTCTTTGGCAAGTTTTTCAAAATACTTGAAATACCATTGGCACCGGCAATAATAGTGTCACCTGTGGATAAGGCACCTGTGCTAGAATTCTTTAAGTCTTCAAAGTCAGTTTCTAAGGAAATTTGTGATTGATCTTGGAATGCCTTTTCAGCAACACACCCAATATCACCAACTTTTAATTGATTTGTCTTGATAGGTAAGTTACCTTGCATTAAATACAGCTGCTTGATTGCGTATCCATTAGCAACACTCTTCAATTTGTTGTTATTCTTGGAATCAGCTGGATTTTGTAATAGTTGTGTGTATCTGCTGGAGTTGAACACTTTGGTATTGTTGGTAAAAGTACCAGCATAAACTCTGAAGTAAACTAAATTACCAAGGATAGGATACTTGACAATTTTGAACACTTGAGCCATTGAAATTTTGTTGGTATCTAGAACATCAAGATTATCATTCTTTGGGTTATAAGATAGTTCAGCCTTTTGACCTTCATATTCAACTTCAGGAACTTTAACGGAATCAATTGGTGAAGGTAAGTATTCTAAAATAGAATCAATTAAGTTGTGCACACCAATGTTTTGAAAACTTGAACCACAAACTATAGGAATAACTTCTCTTTGGATTGTTAGTTTTCTTATGCTTTCATTCAAAACCTTGGCTGTCAATTTCGGATCATTGACGTAATCCTCAATTTCAGACTCTAAAATATAATCTAGCAATGAAGAATCAAATGAGGTCAAAGCCTCAACCAAAGAATTTCTAGCTAATTCCAATTTCTTCTTCAAGTTAGGAGTCAACTGATCATATGCGTAGACTTTCAAGTAATTTGGATCCATTGGTTTGTAAATAGTAGCACAGTTGTTGATGACATCTAAGACACCCACAAATTTATCATTGACTTCCAGGTTGTTAACGTCATCTTTGGTTAAAAGATATGAATTACGCTTATCTTCATCTTTGTCTTGGCTCAACCCAACAGTATCAAGACTAAAAATAGGGTATGTCAAAACCAAAGGTTTAGCTTCTAATTTCAACATTATATCTTTCACACATTTATTGAAGTCTGTACCCATAGAATCCATCTTGTTAATATAACAAACTTTTGGTAAGGCATTGGCTTGTTTGAAAACAGTCAAAGTTTGTGCTTCAACACCCATACTACTATCTAAGATCAGAACAGCACCATCCAAAACCTTTAAAGACTTCACAACCTCATAAGAAAAGTCAATGTGACCAGGGGTATCTATAACATTGATCAATTTATTTTTGGTGAAAATACTTATACAAGCAGATTGAATTGTGATACCTCTTGCTCTTTCTTCTTTTAAGAAATCAGTGGTGGTGTCACCAGCGTCAACATTACCTATACTCTTCTTGTTATTTGTGTAATACAACAATCTTTCCGTTGTAGTTGTTTTACCAGCGTCGATGTGTGCAATTATACCTATATTTCTTTTATCTTTCAAAGGGACTGCAATCTCAGCATATGTGATTGCACTTGTATGAAATGATTTGGCCAGAATTATAGGCTTCATATGTGCCTTCATCAATCCATGAAGATTGAGATTAGGAAGTCTCATAGTGTAATGTATCTTTGGTGAGTTAAACCTGTTTTTAATGAAGTTTTTTATACATGTAGATTCGTAGCAGCGAAAAAACGTTATAAATCAATGAACAATTCCACTTCATGGAAATGTTAATTTGAAAAAGAGAAAAAAAAGTTGATAAATCAAATTATAAAATATTTTAAAAAAAAGAAAAATGTAATCTTTCTTTCTATGAACTTAGGAAATGAACTATATATGAAGAAACCATTTGTCTTTTATTCAAGAAGATCCAGATAACAGGGGTGTTTTTGTTGGTTAAGAGTAATTGTATATGGAAAAAATAAAGTTATTATTTATTCAATACGTTTAATCTTGGTTTAAGGTGGCTAAGAAAGAAGCGGAGGCAGCCTTACCAGACTTGTCTTGCTTCTTGGAAGCAACCTTTTCAGCAGAGTAAACCTTGGCGTATGGGTTTAATCTTAATAAGACTTGCTTGTTCTTTAATGGGTTCTTCTTTAAGACGTGAGATCTCTTTTGGGTTGGTTGACCAGCTTCTCTGACAACGGATTGAATTTCAGCGGAGTTGATAACTCTTTGGATGTCAGTGGTGGAGACAATGTTGTTTGGTAAGGAGTAACCAGACTTGGAAGAAGCAACGGATTCGGAACCGTAGATGGAGTCTAACTTGGCAAAAGCAGCTTCAGTCCAGATAACGAATCTACCTAAGTGAGCACCTGGAGCTAATTGTAATAAACCTAAAGATTCAACGTTAGCGGTTTCAACACCTGGGATGTTTCTGAAGGCCTTGACGATACCGTTGTCTTGGGCGTAGACGACTAATGGACCCTTTCTTTGGGTGAATCTTCTACCTCTGTACTTACCCTTACCGGCTCTCATCTTCTTGGACTTGATGACCTTGACAACATCGGAGTGAGCACCAACAGCCTTTAAGACAGCAACGGCTTCCTTGGTCTTGGTGACGTTTTCTAATTCAGAAGAAACGACTAATGGAACTTCTGGAACCTTTTCGATCTTGTGACCTCTAGCTAAAACCAAAGAAGAAACGGAAGTAGCAGCAATAGCGGAAACAGTAGCGAATCTCTTTTCGTTGTGGTTAACCTTGACGTTCCACTTTCTCCAGACCTTGGTTGGAGCGAACATTCTACCACCTCTACACATGTTACCGAAAGCGGCTTGACCAGATCTGTGAGTACCGGAACCACCAACTCTTGGAATTCTGGCAATAGCTCTACCAGTACCCCAGGAGATAGCGGAGGTTTGTTCACCAGCGTTGGAGGCAACAGCGTAAGCTTGTCTCTTGTTCTTGTTGACTCTGGTGAAAACAGATTGAACGATATCAGTTCTGATTGGAGCAGAGAAAACGGCTGGTAATTGGACAGCAGAAGAGGTGGAAGCACCTTCTAAAGATTTGACAGTAACTTGTGGTCTAGACATTATATTGTATTACTATTGGGTGGTTTTTACGACTTTATTATGTTTAATTGATGTTTAATTAAACTTTCACACCTTTCACTAGTTAAAAAAAGTCAATTTTTTTGCTGCTACCCTTACAGTGGGAATACCAAGTGTGACAACTCTGCCAACAGATTCGAAGAAAAAGAAACTTTTCAGTGTAAAAAATTCCCTATTTGGGTAATTGGTGGCTAAAATTTTTTTCAAAAAAAATTCAAACAGTTGCAACTTAGACAGAGAAAAAAAATAGTTTAGGCCGAAAAATTTTAGCTTTTTTTCTGCCTAAAACTTGGTGGCAAAGAGGGGGTTTGAAAAAAAAGTAATCCACTTAAATCCGACGTTCTCTGTAAATTGAGCACGTGATCAACTGAAAATTTTATGATTCCTTAAACCCGACCAATGAGTTGTCGTTTTTTTTAGCCTTGTTTGCTGATAAAGGTGTGTTATCGTAACCTTTATTTGTTGAGATCACATTTACATGACTAGAATACAAACCAAACAACCACACAGATAAGTCTATAGATAATTCAGAAGATTTAAAAAAATGCAAAGAAATAGCAGACAACAAGAAGCCTTATCGAACACTCTGTTCAATTTGAAGTTCACACAAAAACAGCTGACTAAACAAGCTAACAAATCTTTAAAAGAGTCAGGTACCAATGAGAAAAAACTAGGTAAGTTGCTGGGAGAAGGTAACAGCGATGATAATGAAGAACTTATAAAAATACTGGCTAGTAACGTAATTAGAAAAAAGAACGAGTATCTTAACTTGATCAAGCTGACTAACAAGCTGGATATAATTATTTCAAAACTAAATACCTCCATGATCATGCAACAAGTTAATGGCCAATTCATGCAAATTACTCACAATCTAGATGTAGCTTTGAAGAACATGAACTTGGAAAATATTACAATGGTCATGGATAAATTTGATGAGCAAGTCAAAGAAATAGATTTAAACACCGAAACATTAACCAGTGTAACTGACAGCAATAGCGTTGATCCATTAAAGTTCGAAGATAAAGATAAAGTCAACGAGCTAATAAACAAAGTAAGAGATAACAATAATTTGAAGTATCCAAAAGTCTCATCAGTAGAGGACTCATTACCTGCTGAGAAAGAAGAAGTTGGCGTTGATGCTGACGTAGAAGACAAGCTTGCGCAAAGGTTAAAAGCTCTTAGAGAGTAAAATGGTAATGAATGAAAAAACCGGTTAATTTAAACACATGATGTTATGAGATTATCTATATTGTTATATACTTCTATTTGAACTCTTACATTCCCATACCTTGACCTCTTATACCTTGGATGTTACCACCTTCATCTCCTTGTTGTTTATTAGTGATTGTTTCATCAATGGACAATATCAAGTTACAAGCTTCAGTAGCACTTTGTAAACTGTTTATTTTGTTGGACATTGGTTCCCATATGAATGATTCGTAGTTATTGGCAATATTTTCAATTTGGAAGTTAATACCAACAAATGCATTATCCTTACCTTGGTTGACACTATGAGACATTCTCAGCTTGTTCAACAGTTCCACACTATCTAAACCAGCATTTTCACAAAGTTGTCTAGGAATAATTTCAAGGGCCTTGGCAAATGCATTGATCATCAATTGTTGTTTTCCCTTAATGGTTTTGGCGTAGTCTCTTAATCTCTTGGAGATGGCCATTTCAATGGCACCACCACCAATAACTATACTGTTCAATTGCAAACTTCTCTTAACAATCATTAAGGCATCGTTTAAGGATCTTGCTACTTCTTCTATGACTTGGTTGGCACCACCTCTTAATACAAGGGTACATGTTTTGGTGTTGGCACATTCTGTGAATAAGTTATATCTTTCGTTACCAATTTGCTTTTCCTCAAAAATACCACATGTACCTAAGTGTTCTGGCTTTAAATCACTAACACTAGTTTGAATGGAACCACCAACAGCCTTAATAACTCTCTCTAGATCTTCCGGATCAACTCTACCAGAGCAGAAAATACCATTATCAGCAAAGTATTGTGTGGCTAAATCACCAATAGGTAGCTTAGATAGAATGATCTTGGCACCAGTGTTCTTGATCAATTCCAATTTATCGTGAATCAACTTCCATTCGGCATCAACAATCTTTTGATATTCTTCAACCTTTTCAATTCTGACTTCAGCATTATCTCTTTCACTTTTTAGTTCTAGTTCCAAGTTCAATGACAATATCTTTGGATTGGTGAAGTACTTAGGTTGTTGTTCAAAACCAGCATATGAAAAGGTCTTGGCAAAGGCAACACCCTTAACAAACAAAGAATCTTCCATGGAACCACCAGATACCTTCTTTATACCAATGTTGTTTAAATCTAGGTGTTCTCTATCTAAAGTTAAAATAGCATCTACACACATGTCTACGAAGAACTTGGAGTTGCTGCTGATTAACTTAGAGGACATGGCAGTCTTGGCACATTTTCCTAATAAATCTCTTAAAGCTTCTTCATTTTCATTAGATGTATCTATCTTTATGCTTAGTTCTGTCTTGATCAATTCAATAGCCTTCTTCAAAGCCATGTTGAAACTCTTCATAATCAAGTTACTGTTGATACCTTCTTCCAAAAATTGTTTACTTTCCTTCATTAGTTCACATGCTAGTAAAGTAACCGTAGTGGTACCGTCACCGATTTCCATATCTTGGGATTTGGAAATATCAACTAAAATTTGACAAGCTGGATGAACAATGTCCAAACTCTTTAAAATGGTAGCACCATCATTGGTAATAATAGTCTTGTTAGTTTGGTCTGATAGCAAGATGTCTGATCCTAATGGACCTAAGGTAGGCTTCAAAATATCTTGAATAGATAAACATGCATTGATGTTAGAGATGATTTGGGCCTTACCTTGGGACTTATCAGTTCCTTCTTTCAAAACAACAATAGTTGGTGTACCGTTATTAAAATTCATTCTCTCCTTGTAATTTGACTTTGGTTGTGTGGTTGCTCTTAAAGCTTTAACACTTGTAGATGATCAAATCAAGTGGCGAAATTCAGAGTTTGCAATTTTTTCCGCAGAGGAAAGCGTTCACCAAATCTACACAGAAAAATTTGCAAACACTAGCAATTTGCGGTGAGCAGTGCACGTGATTATGTGGGAAGGTTTATTCACCCACAAGCAAAAAAAAAGAATCTTTTGAATAATCACTTTATCAACACTTGGATGAGTAATCTTGCACATCAGTGTCCAGAAGCACCAAAAGAACCTACAGATTCCAAAACAATCTTATAAAATGTACAAAATTGTTAAAAAGGCCATGCCGCTGGTGAAAGTGTTAGAGGAACAAATAAAGTTTGAAATAGCTTACTTTAGTAATCAGAAATCACAACAAAATCAGTTTAGAATTCTTGAAAATAGAGCATTTGGCATAGAAAATAGCAAGAATCTTTTACTATACAAGACTTTTATGGATACAAGCTTGAATAAACAGTATGAAGTATTTGTGAAATCAGATCTCTCGTCTCTTCTTAAGTACGATTACAGAATAGACAATGAAGAAGCAGGTGACAGACTTGGCAGCATATTCAATACTGGCAGAATGGAAGATACGGAATACATAAAGGCAGACGGCTCGATTGGGGGTGTACAACATGTTTCACCCAAAGTTAGTAGACATCTTGCTGAAAACTTTGCGAAGGTAGAACAAGAGTCTTTCATGGATGTAATGTTAGGATTTAGCATGACTTTTTACACGAAGATAATTAAAACAGATATAGTTATTCGTGACAAGCTCAGTAAGAAGAATTCTCTATTTTTGCAAACATTGGTGGATTTTGACTCTAGATCTCTGTACGTAGAAAGAGTAATGCCATTTGTTGATAAAGAAGCAGTCGACGACAACAACTTGATCATAGTGCCGAAATCACTATTAAAAAGTGAAACAAAATCACAAACAGATTTGATAAAGGGCCCTTATTTTGCATATTTGGACCCCACAATACAAAGAAGCTTGTATGGCTTGTTCAAAAACTGGGGGATAGTGGAGAACAAACAATTAGTTGTAGATATTTTTAACGCTGCTGAACAAAAAGAGCAAGACTTATATCTGGATTGGTTGTTCAGACTAAAAGATCACGCTGTTAAGAAAACGAAATAAAAGTGGAAACACCCAAAGATAAACTTGAAATGTATTGTCACGGAGGACTATACTAATGTTCTATTTACTATTTGAATATATATTTTATTCCTAATGGTGGTTTATGATACAATGAGGTTTAAATTCTCCATGATTTTACAATTCCATCATTGTAGCCTTCAAGGAGGTATCCTGACTTCAACCGGATGGAGTTCACTCTACTACCAATAGCATCTTCATTCTTTTCATCCCAGACCACAAACTTCTGTTTGATTCTATCGTATAAGTGCACTATTCCGTCGTAGCTGTTGTTGGCCACAATGTAGTTTCTATTCATTTCAAAATTGACTTGAGATCCAGAGCATGATGCATCACCAACTTTTAGCAAATTCAGAATCTTACCCATTCTCAAATCCCATATGATAACCTCGCCGTTGTAGTTGGAAGCTATTATTTGATGACTATCAAACTTCATGTCACAAATGGAGGAAAAGTTGCTTTGGGAAGAAGAGTTGGAGTTTAGTTGTCTCATGACATTCTTGGATCTGATATCCCACAATCTCACTATACCATCAGAAGTACCTGTTGCAAGAGCCGCATCAAAGACTTGTATTTTAGAAACGTAGTTTGGCATTTGACTGTAAAATGCGTTCTTACTGGAAGCAAATTCTGAGACATCATCCACACTTGAATCTGACCCTAAGTATGGTGAGTAAATAGGAGCTATGTCAGTATCAGCGTTTGTACTTGGACCGTTCATAATTGCGTTGAAGTCAAACACACTTCCACTTCTGCTAATCATACTATCACTTCTTGATCTGAAGCCAGTACTTGTGCTCATCCAACTTGATGCACCAGGAGTCATTGATCCTGAAAATAATCTGGTTGAGTTAGGTAAAGAGCTTTGAACAATCATGTTTAGGTCTATAACATTGACACAACATTCCTTATTCAAATCCCATTGTCTGACGGTTCTATCTTGAGATCCTGATACTAGAATGTCACCTTCATAATCAATACAGGTGACTTCTTTTGTGTGTGAGTCTAGGATTGCTGCTGGTGCATGTGACTTTAAAGCTTCTTCGCCGCCACTATTGTATTTGTTGTAAACATAGACTTTTGCATCATTAGAACCAGCAAATAATGTATTATCATAATACTTGAAACAGCTTATAGTAGCATCTGAGCCGCTGTAGTATTTTATGTCTTCTTTCTCTACTTGTATGCTGCTTTGATCACTTGTTCTATTTGAATTTTCAGATTCATTGTCATTAGGCTTTGTGATGTCGACTGTACCATTAATATCACACATACCTATCATGTGTGGGCTTTCTTTTGATAAAAAGAACATACTGCCAAATGGTATGTCAAAATCTATTGTTTTCAAACTCAGCCCTGGCAGTTGGTATTGATTTATGAGACTCAATGGCTTGTAGTAGTTTTGCAAAACAGGGGTTATATTTCTGATGAGACGTTTTACTCTTGTTTCCGATTTCAATTGTTTTTTATTGTTCTTGGGCAGTGGTTGAGATACAAACTTGATGGACCCATCTTTTATATTTTCCTTTTCTTCAGCAATTGCTTCAAGGTTTGCTAGTCGTTCGATCTTGGCTTTGTGACTTTCCTTAATTTTCTTTATGTTGATTTCTTCCTTTTCTATTGATGCTATGATCTGCAGTGACTCCTTTCTAGCATGATTCAGGTCGACTATTTTGCCGTCTATGTCTTCTATATTTGATATCTGTAATTGTTTCTGAACTGATAAAAGCGTTAGTTGATCTTCAGTATCTTCTGCCGATAGTTGGCGTATCTTGTTTAAAACAGATTGAAATGAACTATATAGTGATGCTGCACTTTTCGAGAGTGAAGAAGCATTCAAACTTTCAATATTCAACTCTGATTCTAGAATTTGATCCACTTCTTCGGCCATGATATTTAAATCTATCTTGTGTAACTGATCAAAAATATATAAAAAGAGGTTTGGCTGGACTGCAACAAATGTGATTTCTGTTATTAGTACAGCTTACTTTTTTTTTTTGAGAGAATATAGATAGTTTAAATTCTTGTATCAAAAGTACTAGAGACTTGGGGTGGGTAGATTGAGTTTGGTCAAAACCAACAGTTATTTTTGTTGATAAAGATAAGTTCATATAGTTTTAAAATATCTAACAAAAAAAAGTTGGATGAAATTTTTGCTTACACAAACGAGAATATTTCTCCTAGGCGGAAAGTCACGTGAATTGTATGGTGTTAGTTTCACATGCCAAAACGGACTTCATAAATGGCTCTAATTAGCAATTTTCTTAATAAACTAATAGTGACTGTTGATAATCCCATGCAATCAATTTTTTCAAACATGTTGATTTGTTATAGTTACACCGATTAAATATAGAATCAAGTTAGTACGCCAATTTGCTGATTGGTAGCGTATGTTTTTCAGCCACGCGTATGTTGAGATGTGAACAAACGTGTGTAACTCCGATAAACACTGTTATTTTTTGGCTGTACTCAAAATTAAACCACAAAAAAAAAAATTGTAACAAAAAAATTTCTTAGCCAAGTTTTTTTTTTCAACTAGCAAAAGTCACCATCCAAGCAAACTGGGTGAAAATTTTTCTTTTCTTTTTTTTTCCCCCGTCACCTTTTAACATTTTCTATGTAAGTTTTTCTATATATTTCACCATTAGGTGTCGATGGATTTTACTTTGAAAGATTAACTTATTAAACAAACCACGGAGCAGAATTTTTAATACTAGCGAAGAAGTCTAATTTTCAAAAAGAAATAAATAAATAATAATGTCTGACGTTGAACAAGTTGAAATCGAAGAAGTCGTTGCCCAACAACCAGTTGCCGACTTCGAAGAAGCCTTAAAGGTCGTTTTAAGAAACGCTTTAATCCACGATGGTTTATCCAGAGGTTTAAAGGAATCTGTTAAGACCTTAGCTAAGAACGAAGCTGAATTAGTTATCTTAGTTGAATCTGTCACTGAAGATTCTATCAAGAACTTAATCAAGGGTTTAGCCAAGGGTGGTGAAGAACCAATCCCAATCGTTTACGTCTCTGACGCCAAGCAATTAGGTGAATGGGCCGGTTTAAGCAAGGTTGACAGAGAAGGTAACGCCAGAAAGGTCGTTGGTGCTTCCGTTGTTGTCATCAAGAACTTCGGTGTTGATACCCCATCTGTTGATGTTGTCTTATCCAAGGCTGCTTAATTATAATTTTATTTAATCGTATATAACTTTCATTTAAAACCAATAATTAATCACATCTTAACAAAAAAGAAAAATAACTTTTAAAAGTCAAGTATTTAAAAGTACACCTTAGGTTGTTTGTTATCCTTTTTGTACTGACTTTGAGTCGTTTTGGACATTGTTGATTTTGTAGAAAACTTATCAGTCACTTCAGCTTGAATGTCTCTAGGAATAGGCTTTACTTGCTTTTGAGGCTTTCTGGCATTGTCATATTCTGCTATCAACTGTTTTATTTGATTAATGCTGGTGTTCTCCTCAACTTCAATGTCTTTACTAGGTATAGTGACTTCAATGGATATTCTTTCTCTGTTTGTATCATTTGGATCGTCATATCCAACAAGAGCTTGGATGAATAGTGTTCCATTAGAGTCTCCTTGTACCAGTACCTTGTCACTGATCTTCAAAATTGGAATAATTCTGAGAAGTTTTTTAAAATCTAGCAGAATCATTGCTTCATTCTCCATCTCATCTTCAGTATTGAACCTTAGCAACTCTATATTGTCAACATTAGCAACATATCCGTTATTGTTGTTATGTTTTCTCTTTTTAGACTTCACAAAGTTTTTACCATTAAGATCGTTCAATATCGATATCTTAATATTACCAATCTCGTCATTCTTGTTGAAGAAGATCAAATTTGGTATTTTCAAAGATTGGTCACTACTCTTTCCATTGGTGAAAAACTCACGGTGTTTGAACTTTGGCTTTAAAACTATATGTTTAAACCATAAGTATACATTCTTCATATGCCCTTGAAATGGCTTTAAGTTGTTGAGTGTTGTGAGTAGTGTCTTACTTTTAATAATACAGTCAAACTGTATAGAGTTTGGATCAGATGATCCTATATTCATGGACTTGTTTGCAGGTTTCATGTATGTCTTAATTGATATAAGCTCTTTTATGTATTCGTCCTGTAAAATTAAATTAAAGTTATCCATCGTGTTGTTAGAGTTTTGGCTGGCATGGTTATCCAAGGCACTATTTTCATTATTTGCCAAGTCATCTTCTGATGCTGATAAGGCTGTCATATCTAAGTTGACACGGCTTATGTTGTGCTTTTGCTCTGAATAATGAATAAACAATTCTCCGGTTTCGTTCATTGAAGATGAGCTGCTGATAGAGCTTCCTGAGTGAAAGTCACTAATGTTTTGTAATGAGTACAAAAGGGTGCTATAATTGATGTAAATGCTTGTAAAGTTGCCATCCGGATTGTCCATCTTCGTAGTGTTGTTATACTTGAAACTGTTAAATACAGTATCACTCACAAATATATCAACTTTAATAGAGTCATACACGTTGTTGAATATAAAAGAAACACCATTCTTGTCCATGTGGATGTTACCAACACACTTGTCACCAACATTATTTGGAAGTATGAATGAGATACTATTGATGGCTTGAACAAACTCTAAAAGTCTATTCCCATCTGAGAAAGATGTAGCCCCAGCTGAAGATAAACTACACTCAAACAATACACTCATTTTTTTTCAAATTGGTGTAAGATATAGTTTTGTTTTGGTGTCAATGAAGCTTACGCGTCATTCTACGATATGCCAGAAATTTTGGCGTTTAATCACATGCTTCACACAATTTTTTCTTCCCTTCAAGCCAGAGCTGACAGAGGCTGATCTGTTAAATCCGACATTAATAAATTAAACATTAAATAATTAAACTAAAAGAGTTGTAAAGTTCATATCGAAAAAGGTAAACAATCAGTTCATTCAGTTGAGCATATCACCCATTGTGTGTGATGTAGGTTTGAGTCTTACACGTGATTGAGTGGGAACATAGACAAAGTTATTGATTTTAAGGGGGCTGACTAGCAAAATGATTTTAGTAGCTGTGGATTCAGCCCCTGTGTTTCAAAAAAAAAAACATGAGTGCTGTACTCTAAATTTAGAACAAGTTAAGCACAACGGCGATTTTTTTCACTTTTTTTTTTGCAGGTAAAAAAAAAATGGAGAAATTGTAATCTACAATAATTAAATTAACATTCTTCTTCTCAAGTAGTATCTTTAAAGACTTGTCCTCTGTGTTCATTTTAACGTATCTTTTTTTGTTACTACATTTAGTTCTTCTATTTTAATTAATTGGAAAAAGAACATTAATAAGATAAACCAAAACAAAACTAGACTTTTTTTAAAATATCCCAAAGTTACCTTTCAGATCCATTTGCTGTGCATTTAATTACTAACAAAAATCAGTAATAACATTTCCAAAATTTTATCTTAGTCAACAAACACTGAACCCAACCTCTAACCATGTTTTTGCAAGTGAAGAGAAATAATATTTTCAAAAACATAGTTGTTTTACTAAGTATACTAAGTTTACACAGCTTATTTGTATCAGCCATTAATAACGATATAGATTTTGATCAGAAAGATGATCTACCTATCATCAGATTCAAACAATCAAACAAAAGAGACATAATCCAATCAGGAGACGTTACTAGAAACCGTTACAACCCATCCAAACCTAGTGTTGCAGACAGTCACCATGACTATGTTGGTAAGAATGCCTTGGACGTTTCAAGTGCCAACTTATTCAGAAGAGATATATTGGGTATTTCTTCCAGTTCCTCCTCAAGCTCATCAAAAAACAACTCTGGTGGATCTAAACATATCAAGACTACCAGTTTGTTGACTTGCATGGATAACTCTCAATTTTCCTCAACATTCTTTGATGTTGCTTACTACCCTAAGAACAAGTCTGTTGTCTTCAACATTGAGGCCACTACCACCATTTCTTCCAAGATTATGATTGAATTCCAAGTAATCACTTATGGTTTAGTCGTCATTACCAAGACTCTGAACTTATGTTCTTTAAACGAGAAGTCCTTGTGTCCAATGAACGCTGGTAGAATTGATGTTTCATCCACCTACACCATCACATCTGATTTGGTCAATGAAATTCCTGGTGTTGCTTACACAGTTCCAAATATCGATGCCATGGTCAAGGTTTTGGCTTACACCATCCCAGACAGTGGAAGTGTTGATTACAACTCTCCAGTTGCCTGTGTTATTGCTCCATTGACTAATGGTAAGACTGTTGAACAAACTTATGTCTCATGGATTATTGCCGCTATTTCCGGTATTGGTATCTTAACTTCTGCTATCTTCTCCATCAGAGGTACATCTGCCATCAACACCGGTAACATTGTCATGTCAACCACAGCTGCACACATTGCCTCCAACTCCATTTCCTTATTCACATACTTCCAAAACTTAAGTATTTTGGCCATGATGGCTGTTGTTAATTTACCTCCAATCGCTGCTGCTTGGTGTCAAAATTTCCAATGGTCAATGGGTTTAATCAGAGTTCAATTCATGCAAGATTGGATTTCTTGGTACATCCAATCCACTGGAGGTATGGTCACCAACATTTTAAAGAACAGATCTGTTTTATCCATTTATGTTCAAAAGAAGTTGAAAAAGAGAGGTATTTCTCTGTCCAAGTCCTTCTCAGATAGTATTTTCTCTGATAAGACTTTATACACCAGTGATGAAAGAAACATTACTGCTGTTGCATCCAAGACATTGATTTTAAGAGGTATGAACAGAGTTGGTTACCAAGCAGGTATTGAAATCACAAACTTATTCTTGACTTCCATAGTCTTTTTGCTGTTTGTTCTATTTGTCTTCTTGGTCATTTTGACCTTATTCAAGTCTGTTATTGAGCTGATGATCAAGGGCCGTGCTTTAAAGGCTGAAAAGTTTAACAAATTCTTAGAATTTAGACTGCAATGGGGTACTATCATCAAAGGTACTTTGTTCAGAATGATTGTCATTGCCTTCCCTCAATTGATTTTGATGTGTATTTGGGAATTTACTCAAAATAACTCTACAGCTACTTTGATTGATGCCATAATTATATTCATCTTAACATTGGGTCTATTGGGTTATGCTACTGTCAAGGTTGTTATGAAGGGTCGTGAAGGCATCCAATTCTATCAAAACCCTGCCTACTTTTTGTTCGGTGATTTGAAGTTCTTAAACAAGTTTGGTTTCCTTTACATCCAATTCAAGGCAAGTTGCTACTGGTGGTTACTTCCTTTCTTATGCTACATCTTTTTGAAGTCCCTGTTTGTTGCTTGTTTGCAATCAAACGGTAAGGTTCAAAGTCTTGTTGTTTGGATCATTGAAAGTTTCTACTTCTTCAGTTTATGTTACTACAAGCCATACTTGGACAAGAGAACAAATGTATTCAACATTTCTATTCACTTAGTTAATTGGATCAACAGTCTGTTCTTTGTCTTCTTCTCCACAGTCTTCGGTCAGCCATTAGTTGTCAGTTCTGTCATGGCCGTCGTTCTATTTGTTATGAATGCTGTATTTGCCTTGTATCTACTGATATTCATCTTTGTTACATGCTTCTTAGCTATCACAAGAAAGAACCCAGATTTAAGATACAAGCCGTTGAAGGATGACAGAAATGCCTTCTTCCACTTACACAACAACAAGTTCGAAGGTGTTCAAGAAAAGAATGCTCAAGACTACATGGAATTGTCTGATTTGGGTAAGCAAGCCATGATGACTAATGAAACCGATAACGAAAGAATGTTGAGACATGCTTCAATGTTCAAGGATAACGATGATTACGAAAATAGTATAAGCAATGTTGAAGAAGAAGAAACACAGCTACATAATGGTATCAAGCCACATAACAACCAGTTCCATACAGGAAATGATTTTGGCCAGTATAACTCATCTGAAATGCAACTTGATAATCCATTTGGAAACAAGTACAGCAAAACGTCAAGCAGTGAATCATTCAAGAACAACTATCGTCACAATAATAGCAATTATAAGCAAAATCCATTTGCTGAATAGTTAAACGGAACATTGGAGACTATATATCATAAAGAAATTTTTTAACTTTTATTGATAAGCTTATTTATTTGCTATTCGAAGGTTGCGATGTAACTTCGTTAGACCTTATTTAAAGAAAAGAACAATTAATTTTAAAATCAAGTTATGGAGATATATAGTAATCTACTTAATTTATCTATCAAAGAGCTTTATTTTCTATTTGTTTTCAAAAAAAAGAAAAAAAAAACTTTTAAATTTTCCGTATTTTTACTGTTATTAAGTGTGTAAGACTGTGGGGTTTAGTTGGTGATACCTGATCAATAACTGATTATGTATCCAACTTAAACAACATTGGCCCATTGTTCGAACCAGTATAATTGCTCTAAGCAAACTCTTTCAAAGGCAATGTTTTCGTTACCCAAAAGTTCGTACAAATTGTCAACAATCAGTTGATACTTGAAATTTAACTCTTTTAACTTAGATTCAATGACGTATCTTATACTCATTGGAACCTTTTCATTGTTGAAGTGCATCATGACAGGGATGTTGCTGTCAATGTTATTGAAAGAGCCTAGTTGTAACTTGACAGGGTTGATGAAGTATAAGCAATCAATCAAGGACTTTTCTAAGCCCATAGCAATCAATACATTGTTACAACATTCGTCAGCAGACAGCAAAGAGATAAATTCCTTAGGGAAGTTGTCTCTGATGTACTTCAAAAAGTTTCTGATATCTTCAACATTAACAGAGTCTGACTTGATATTTGGAATGATGACGGTGTATCCTTTCTTGATGTAGATTTCTTCTAAAGAACGATATTCCTCGTATAAACAGCCTTTATCTTGTAACTTAGAGTTATCCTTTAAGATAACAATGACCTTTCCATTGGAAGATGGAGTTTCTTCATCAACAGACAATGAGGAGATGTATGTGCTGATCTTTTGGTTAATCAAGACATGGTTACCCATGCTGAAGGTGGCAGGAGAGCTGGTGAATGCAACTGATGAGATTGAGGATGAGCCTCTTCTTAAGTTTTCTTTGTTATTCATGGACATTATTGTGGTTTTTGTTATAATATTTCTATGGTTTTCCACCAATCCCTGCTTCTACCAAATGAACTTCAAATCATGCTGAAGACTTCTTTATATAAATACGAAGAAAAAAACACCCGCTGAAGAAGATTGCTATTTTTGCACCCCTCGACATGTCACCAGAAATTTTGCTGAGTAAAATCACGTAAGCTCCAGAAAAAATCATCAATTCGTATGGCTTTCACCCACTTTTCGTTGAGAAAAAGTAGGTGCGGCTGGCTTAGCGACCGATAGTTCCGGATTGTGCGACACAGGGGGAAAATGCATTTGCACCAGATAAGAACCCACTGGTAGGTGAGAATTACACCTTAAACCATTGTTCATTTGGAACTTTAATCACAGCTATGGACGAGAATAATGGGTGCAAAGGTTCCTATATCGAATAAGGTTTTATTTTAGGGTGCTTTTTTTGTGGAATTTCCAATAAAGCTTAATATGGCAGGTAATAAAAGGGGGGTGTATATAACTTTCGTGTCACTAACGCGACTTGAATTAAGCTTCGGCCTAATCATTAGTCATCATCGGAGCTTTCATCATCAAAGTTAAATGCAAATCCAGCATTTGCACCTTTTTCCTCAGACTTACTTGGTTGAACCAGTTTAGCCCACATCTCAGACTCCTTGACTTTTGCTGGCTGGCCACTAGTTTGCTGTCTTTCATATTCTTCTTGCTTCTTCATTGAGTCTTGGAGATAAGCGTTGAGCTCTGGGTCATTGTCTATCAGCAATACAAAATATTCATATATTGGAATCTCATTCAAAATTGAGTTGGATTCATCTTCAAGCACACCACAATCTTCGTCATCTATATCTTTTAGTAGACTGTCGCTTTTACCAGAAACAAAGAAGTTATTGAAGTTACTGTGAACAGCCTTTATGGTTTCTGTTGAGCCTTCATAGTCGACTAAACCTGTTTTATTAAACTCAGCCATTGACAAAATCAAGTTCTTCAAGTGGAAACCAGATATTTGTAATTTCTTGTTCTTGAAAAAGTTTAGAACTCTGTATAAATTCTCCTTTGGGACGAAGTTACCTGTCATTGCTACACTATCTTCTATGTTTATAACAGAGTGCCACCAATTTGACGGAACGTATATGGTTTCGCCTGGGTAAGTGCAACCAATCAAACAGTATTGCTTCTCAGCTGTGTTTCTTTCACATAGCTTCAAACAATCATTGAAAAATCCAGCATTAACCCATTCAGACAAACTCAATGGTGCAGTCACATTTTCTTCTTCTGAATCAGCAATTACACCAGGTGGTGATACGTCTGGAGGTAGCATTATCCATAGCTTCAAACCAGATAAAAGTTGGTTCCAAGCAGAAGTGGAGTTAGGATCCTTGTGAAATGTTGACCCGGTATTACCTGGACCCGCAATGATCCACAGATGGTCTGGTCTGGTTTCTTTGAATAGATGGAAGAAGTCAAGTTCAGAGTAATTTGGTTTTATAAAGTAATCCTTCAATTTGGATAGCAAGTCTTTATTACAATCAAACAGGTACAATGGAGATTCATCCTTGTTGGCATGGTAGTATTTGAAATACTGTTCTAAAGACCATTTAACAGTTTCTTGTCTGAACTTACTTTGTGGAGCAAAAGTTTCTAGCAGGTCCTCTATTTGGTTTATGCGTTTTGGCTTGGAATCAAGTGTATTTTGTAGTATAAATGGTTTGTTGTGGAACTTAGTAGCAAAGTTATCACTCTCATAAAACTCCTTTTCCAAGAATCTATCAATGCTAAACAGCAAATTTCCGTTATTACAATTCTCAAAATTTGTTTGTTCTAACTCAAGGATCTTTTTGAAAGTCTTTCTGTAGTTGATATGTCTATTTTGATATGGACGGAATATGAAATCGCTGAAAATTAAATCATTACTCTTTATCATAGCTTCTTCCTCGTTCTCAGGGATGTTCAGCATGGTCTTTCTCCAAGTCCCTTTCCAAGTTGTAGAAGCACCTAGGTTCTTGAATGGAACAATGGTTTCTTTAATTTCTTTGGTCTTTTGTTCCTCTTCAAGTATTTCGTATTCTTTCATGTAACAGTTTCTCCATATATCATCTTCGTATAGTAAGCCGTACATCAATCTAGATGAATGCTGTAATGACTTCAAAGTTTGTGGATCATCGATATAGGTTTTAACAAATTCGATAATTTGTTCATATGGCCAGATGGACAAATGACCCAGGTTCTTTTGAACAGCATTGGCATGCTTAACTTTCTTTTCCTTAGATCCGCTAATGGACATCAAGTAGTTACCATCTGGAAGTATCCCCAATGGGTGCTTGGTGGTGGATGTAAATGAATTAGTATTCGCTCTGAAGCAAGATAGATCAATCTTCACACTACTGTTATGAGAATTGCTGCTATCATCGTTCAGCTTTTGCTTTTTTAAAACAGATGATTCTGACATATTTTTATGATCTTGCTCTTCGGTTTAGACTTTAAAAAGGATTAATCCTCGATCTGAAAAATGCACTTAACAAATGTTCTTTTCAGAATTGTCTGTAAAGTGCATCGAATGATTTTTTTTTTTAGATACCATCTAGAAATTATGTTATAAAATCTAACTGAAAAAAAAAAAGAAATTACAACTTTAATCAATCTGAACCTTTGACAGATTGGCAAGTAATGTGATAATATGACGATAAAAAGTAATAAATATGTATCTGAAACTCTTGTTTATAGTCATATAAGTTGTTACTTCAAATGATACCAGGGTCTTCTTTTATTTAAAAATATTCTATATACGGTTTTGTAGTTAACCCCAATTTACATGCTTCAATTTATTTCTTTGGGAATGGGAATGGTAAAGTTTCCTTTATATTTTTCTTATCCTTGATTTTCTGTTCTGTTTCAAATTTTCTTTTAGAGTAGAAGTCATCATTTGCTGTTTTCTTGGCTGGTTTATACAGTATGTTTTTAGCTTCAGCTTCTAAAAATTCTTGCTTACTGGCAGGAGCTTCTTTCTTGATGAATGCAAACAAAAAGTCCTTAGCCTTATTGAAACAGTGCATACACATAGTATGTTTTCTTTTAAACTTACCACAGATTGGACAACCTTCTAAATGAGGGATCAGCTTGGTTCTCTTTTGTAGATCTAATTGTCTTCTTCTTTTTTTTGCATATGATGTTCTTTGTTTTGGAACAGCCAACCATATACCTAGGTTCTTGAACAGGTCAACCAATCCACTTCTGAATTCATCGTATTTTTTCCATATGTTATTTGATTCCGCAGCTATGTTTAATAACCAACCATGGTTGATAATTGTGGGTTGGGGTAGGCCGATTCTGATAGCAGAAATCTGACTCAAACGAGGTCTTGTAGCTAAAAACATCTCAAAAATATAATTTATAAATTTAAATGTGCTTGTTTTAGTCTTGGTCAGGTTTACAAGTTTATTGATAACAGTCAATTTGAAACCAGTTGCTAAGACATCAACATTGTTCATGAGCTGAAGAAAAAAAGTTTTTTTTAAAAAAAAAATAAATGAAAATTATTTGGCTGAGAAATAAAAATTTTTCACTTAAGTCCGATATTGTCACGTGCATAATTATCTTGCCGTAAGAAGTAATTCATCAGCTACACGCGTACTTTTGCCATCTGGCTTTTTGGCCGGCCAAATTTTTTTTTTGCTGGTTGTTTAGCATTTGTTTTGTGAAGCTTTTCAGTTCTAAAAAAAACCTCCAAAACGGATCACTGTTTATTTTGTGTTTAACTATTTTTTTATGAACTGACTGTTGATTTTAACTAATATCTCTTTGAATCTAGGGCTATCGGTAGATACATTGTCGTTAAAACCAAACAAAACATCATCTACAGCATACTAATCATTAATAATGTCTGCTAGCATTGAACAAAAGTCTACCTTCACACAAACCGACGTAGCTTCCACTACAACTCCAGCTGAAATCAGCTTTGTCACACCAGATAGTTATGTCGGTTTTGAAACAATCACCTCTCAAATTGAAAATAAGTTAGTTAGAAGAGGTTTCCAATTTAACGTCATGTGTGTTGGTTACTCTGGTTTAGGTAAGTCATCTTTCATCAACACCTTGTTTTCCAGTTACTTGAAAGAAGGTGCCGAAGCTGACTCTGCTTCTTTAGAAGAACACATTGCTCCAAAAACTACTGAAATTAAGACTAAAACCTTTAGATTAAAAGAAGGTAAAGTAAAGCTAAATGTTAACTTAATCGACACTCCAGGATTTGGTGACCAAATCAACAACAAGAAACAATGGGAACCAATTATCAAGCATATCAAAGAGCAATACTCTTTGTACTTAAGAAAGGAATTGACTGCCAACAGAGAAAGAAGCATCAAGGATTCTAGAGTTCATTGTGTCTTATACTTCTTACCACCTAATCTAAACAATGGTTTAAGTGAATTGGATATCATAACTTTGAAGAAATTAAGTGAGATCAGTAATGTCATTCCTATCATCTCCAAGGCTGACACTTTAACCAAATCTGAATTACAAGAATACAAGAAGGTTATCCAAAAGGAATTTGAACTGTTACACTTAAACCTATATCCTCATGATTTATCCGACATATACTCTGATGAAGAAGGTGAAGATGAATCCCAAAATGAATTAGCCAAGTTGGCTCCATTTGCCATAATTAGTTCAAACGATGTATTAAACGGTGCTAAAATAAGAAAGAATGATAAAACAGAAGATACAATCAAAGTAGAAGATCCAAATGTCTGTGAGTTTGTATTTTTGAGAGAATTCTTAATCAGATCAAATTTACAAGACTTGATTGAGACCACCAGCATTGTTCATTACGAAAACTTTAGAGCTAAGCAATTGATTGCTTTGAAGGAAACATCCAATAAAAAGTAGATGGCTGAAATATCTGAACTGATTGCTAATATGTGGAATATGTAATTATTTAGATCGAATATGTATTATAAAAATATTACTTGAATTCATCTTTGGTTTTTTTTTTGGTCTATCAGCGTCAATGGTCTCTAAATTTCGCTTTATGGGTGAATCTTATGTCATGGTTGGTTAGTAAACTTGCAGGTTTGATTTGAAGCTTCATAAATCAAATATTTTCATTTATCACATAGACATAAATTAGCAGTTTAGTAGTTGTGCTTTACAAAAAACTTATGAATTACGAACTGCACGTGTTGGTCTACCTTCAACTATGTTTGAAATTACATTTTTAAAAAGTATATGAGTTAGCTAGTTCAGTAAGTAGTGTTCTTGTGAGTTTACTAAATTATTAAATTTAAACTGTGTATCTTACATGGTTTGCTAAGGTTTCATTTTATAGTTAAGTTATCTTTTCAATTTTCTGCAAGTTATTTTTTTCTTTGTATGCAACTCCTGATATGCTGAATAAAGCAAAAACCTTACTATTAAGAAGAATAATTAAAGTTCGTGAATGATAGTTGAAGCATTGCTCAAGATTTTAAACTGGTTTAGATTTAAAATATGGCTATAGGAGCACATGTAAATTTTGTAATAGCCATTGACATATGTGGAATTCCAGCAATACAGAATGTAAAGTAAACTGTGTCTTACTCAAAAATATCTATGCCTCAAAATAAAAATCATTGACTCATTTCATAAGTGATTTTATGTATAGTTTCGATATAAACTTTTAATTGTTGGATAATACTGTTACACAACGTTTAAGTAGGTTTGGTATTGAATGTCTAAGCCAATGACTATAACAATCAATGCAACTATTTTCATAGATTCTTGCTCGCTTACTTAGTCTGCTTTACTTGTATTTAATTCTTTTCAGCTCGCTCCCACCACTGTTGAATACTGTGCTAAATAAAGACCTATTCAGGTACAAGCCAGATATTATAGTATAGTTAATACTGACTCATAGATAGTTCTTTCCAATAAAGCCCTTGACTATCAAGTTGATTAAAAACGATGTCATATAAAAGCATATAATGTGTATAAACAAATAATTATGTGAATACGGCGATTTTTTGACAAAAAAATGAATTCCCACTCTTCAACATGATCTAAAATATGCGTTAAAGTCGTTTTTTTGACAAATTCTGAAAAATCCACATTTTCAGGGTCTGAAAACCACTCGAAAAAGATATAACTTCATATCTAGTTAACTAAAGCAGATATAGACTATCTAGCTTCAATTATGTATTTAGAATCTGATTGAGTAGCTACTGCTATACTTTGGATAGCACATTCAGCTTTGTTTTGATGTTTTATTTCAAAATCGGACTTAAGACTGTCCAAATTTCCAAGGTCTTACCTCGACTGAAATTTCCAAAAAAAAATCGAAAATGGGAACCACTTGTTCAATCGTTTTGAAACTTTAGTATGTTATACTATGCTCAAAATGATTAAGAATGGTGGTAATATTAAGCTGGTGGCATGATTAGACTTTTTGCTATCTCAAAATAATCGATTTTGTCCCACTTTTAGCGCCGTGTATGCATTTAAAATGCAGTTAAGCGCGTTAAAATTGTCAAAAATCACGTTTGAACGCATTTCCAGCAGTAAAGTTGACAAAATTCGTGCCAGAAAATATTTTTGTCTACCTTTTTTTAGCAAAATTTTGAACTTTTGAGAATACCTGGAATGCATCAAAGGGTATTAACTTCAAACAAAAACTAATACAACAGTAATGTAGCTTACAGTCCATAGAATACAATGGCGTCCATTTCAGATAGTGGTTCTCTACAAGAATTTACCATAATTCACGACCTTCACGACCGGGTTTTTCAGAATTTTGTCCATCTTTTTTAAATCATCTATATAACAGTAATTACAACACCAGAATCAAACTACTGTGGATGTATGGCTAGTACGGACGATTTCCAACATAACGGTGTTACTTGTTAGTCATTAGGGGCATTCCTAAAGAGGTACTGGTCTGTTCAATATTTCGGTGTTTTAAGCGTATATAAATTCTGCTGTAACGAAAACACTGCTTTAAAGCCGAAAAATTGACAATTTTGACATGTAGATTTTTAACCTGAAAACAGTGTTTTACGTCTTTGGAATTCGAAATGAACCAAAAGGTCTCCATTTGTCAAAAAACCATTTACTAAAAAAAATGTATTTACGCCATTATATTCGTTCCAAGCAATTTTTTGACAAATTTTTACATTTATTTGCCTCTAACGCGTACAATGTGTTGACTGAGAGAAGTTCAACCATCCACTTTTCAAAAAAAAAAGTTTAACTCGTTTTTGCCTTAGAGTCAGGTTGTTTATGGCTGGCTATTTTCCTCCTAAATCCGAAAAAACGCTTAAAACATTTTTATATAAATCAAAAAAATTAGTTTTATAAATATATTTTGATTTTTTTGTTTTGAACAAAAATACTTATTTATAAAAGTTTTTAATAAAATTACAGAGATTTTTTGTTATTTTTTTTATATTTTAAAATCATTATGTATTTTTTATAGATGAACGCATATCAAAAGTTGAGTTTTGCCGTTTATAATCACATAGTTGCTACCATCCTATAACAATGATTTAATTATAGTAAAAGGTAGATGGAGAACGCTAAGGATTCTTCAAAATATATAACATAAATAAGTACTTACCTAAATACATAAACCACTCCACTACGATTACTTAATGTCTACAGATGATTCTTTCAAGCCTTTCAAAACAGCATCTTCAACAGTATCAACTATACATGTTGGTTGGACTTTTAAATCATAGTCATCACTGTAAACACCTGTCTTAACCAAGCATGTTTGCCAGCCGTAGTTTTTACCCCCAATTATATCACTCAAAGGATTATCACCGACCATAAATATGTCACCTAACTCAAATTTATCATCGTACTTATAAATGACATCAAATGCAGTCTTCAGTTCTTTCTCAGCAAATTCATAAGCAATCTTCTCTGGTTTACCCATGACTCTTTCGTCAATGAACTTCTTGATATCAAATTCAGTCTTTGCTTTCAACTCAATGCTAGCTTCGTTTTCTTTGACCATTTCATCAGGTAAAGTCACTAGAGTTGGTGATTTTATGATGGCCACAACCTTGTATAATATTTCTCTGAATGCACCTAGGGCAAATCTAGGAAGGCTGTATTCAGTTTTCCATTGGAAGTCACGTTGAGACCAAAATATTGGAATTGATTTAGAGGACTTCTTGTAATTAGTTGAACCCAATTTTCCGTTGTCAGATGTTAAAATGTCACTAACAATCTGTAAGTCTGCTGACCAGTCTCTAGGGTCACTTAGAACCATTACAGCATCAAATTTTACACCAGTATCAGGTAACTTCCCATTCTGACTTATGTATTTCTGACTTCTTTGATTAATCATGTTGAATGGAGCAATTCCAGGATACTTTTCTATCAAATCAGCAGCCTCATACACATTCTTGAACCCATAGTCTTTCAGAACCCTTGAGCTACCTATAGGGCCAACAGTAAAAACAGTCTTAAATTCGTCTTTGAATGCCTTGTATGGTGTGTGGGAAAGAATCGTTTTGACATTAGGAAGTTCATCAACTAAACCTAACTTTGTTAAAACTTGATTGGTTTTTTCATTCTCTAGCAGACCACCGCTGTTGGTCAGAAATACAAATGGAATCTTGTTCTTCTTCAGCAATCTTAAGGCTGTCTTTGCTTGAGGAATTGCCTTAGCACCTTGAACAAGCACACCATCGATGTCAAACACAAACCCAGGAACTTTGGTCTTAGTCAATGTACTGAAAAATCTACTTCTAAACATATTTTAATAATTTTTTATGTCCAAATCACTGTGTTACAACCAACAACTGCCAAGTCAGAAAATTTTAAAATGAGAAACTCTATGTGCAGGGTGAGCAAGTCCTCTTAAGAGTGTAATTGGTTTTGGTTTATGGATTGATTGATTGAACAGAAACCAAGATGAATCAGTTCTTGAGTCACTTTAAAATTTCAAATGAATAAAAAAATTACGAAAAAAAATAGCGCTTAATCAGTTTAACTAGCAACAAAATTGTTTACATTTAATAAAACAAATTTTTAACAAGTTCCAAAAAGGTAATCAAAGCAATTCAATCAAAAATATAACCCATTTGATTATATACAAACAATTGAAATATGTAAACAATTTTTTATTAAAATTAAATAGTTAGGTATTAAAAAATTAAATTTAAAAATAAATAAATTCTTTGAACGCGCTGAGGTCACACAGTACTAGTCACTTTCTTCATCACTATCATCTGAATCATCCTCGTTTTCGGTTTCATCTAGATCGTAGATAGGATACTTAAGGATACATGCAACACCAGTTAGCCTGTTAAGCTCTTCACCTGTTTGGTTCATTGAAGAGAAGACGATAACCTTACCACCAGCACGCTCTACTGATGCTGTCAAGGCTGAGTACAGCTGTCTTTCATCCAAGTAATCTGAACGCAGTAATGAGTCAGAAATCATTAGAGTGTCTATAGCTGCAATATCATTTGCTTTTTGAATTTCTTTTAGACCATACCAGGCTTTGAAATCTTCTTTGTTTAGGTGATCCATGAAGTCATCAAAAACTTGTGCCTCGTTGAAGGTTTTTGTTTCTGATAACAATTGTTTATAGCTAGGGTTTTTCATAACTTCACTGATACTTTGGATATAACCAGTTGAACAATGAGCTACTACTATCTTGCCTTTGTTCTTTATAATATCTACAAGTTTCTTTTCAGATGCATAAGCCATCAGGTTATCATATAAGTTTTGAGCAAAAAACCCTGGCGAACACAACAAAATAAGTTTCAACTTGTTGAAGTCAAAATGTCTTGTCATGTTCTCAATAATTTGATGATAGAACTTATCCAATTTACTGTCATTCTTCAAAGCATCGATACCTCTTTTCTTTTTAGCTAAATTTGTGGTGATTTTGGATTTCAATGACGTTTGATATGGTGTGACAGCACAAACGTGAGCAACTCCTTCTTGTAAAACTACAGCACCTATGTCTGTCTTCAAGTCAATGTTACAGGCATCCTTGATTGTCTTGGCACAAAATGGAGTGTATTCATATTTGAACAATGTGAAGCTGTATTTGTAGTCTATTTCAAATGCAAAGAACATACCTCCTGACAAATCAGGGTTGTTCCAGGTTTCATCCGGTTCGACAGTTACACCTTTATATCTTAGACTTTCATTCCAAGGTTCAAACTCACTGGAGACTACTCTAATTTTGACAGTTTGCACTTGCACTTTCCTGGTACCTTCTCCCTTCTTTTCTCCCTTATGGGAAACCTGCTTTCTGAATAGCAATTCATCGTCTACATTAATAATATTGTAAAGGGCAAACAAATCTTCCTTCTCTTCAGCTTGTAGTACTAGTTTTTTACCTTTATCATCAAATCCAGATTCAGATATCAATCTCATTTTACTTAGGTTTCTATGAGTATTTTGTTTTTGGTTGTTGGTAAAAAACCTAAGTTAAGTGATGATTTCAAGTGTATTTATTTCTGTTCATATATGAAGAAACTGTAATGCGTAGGTAATTTTTTCTATTTTTCTTAAATCCGAAAAAAAACGTAATAAAATTTGAGATGACCTTAACGTTCTTAAACAAGCTCAAGAGGAGTGACCAGATAGCGTTGTGTAGTGATTCTTAAAAAAACTACAAGTCACAGACTTCAAATAACACAACACGAGTGGTGAATAAAGCTGAATCAGATACGAATGTTTGTGAATCTCTACAACCCTTTTGGGCTGAGTTAAGCGAGATCTCATGAGATTAGCTGACCCAACTCACTCTGTATTCAGGTTTGTTACCATAATATATTAACAGTGAGGATTTCTATAACATTAGACAATATATCAGTATTTAAAGGGCTTACTTATATAACAATTTCATTTCAAACAGACATTGTGGTGTTACTAGTAGACAATTTGGCCTTGTTGCTGTATTTCTTCTTACCAATGTCAAATGGAATATATTTATACTTGATCATGTGTTGAATTTGTGCCTTCATAGTCAAGAATGTTAATAATATGAAGTAGATAACCAAAATTGGCCAGAAGACAGGCAGATCAAAAATGGAGAAAAATGTTAGGATTAAACAAATAACAACACCCGTGACGGCTTTATTCCAGAACTTGAACTCAGGTAGTTTTCTGATGAATGGTCTGAACTCCTTTTCTGTGACAGACTTCTTATACAAACCTGGATCGTTATATTCTTCATCTTCACCAGCTTCCAAAGCGTCATTGGATTGTTCTTGTTGTAGGGTCATATCAAATTTAGGAGACAAGAACAATAAGAACTGATTCAATAGGAAAATACAGTAACCATAACAGACAACATAGAATCCTTGGACATGAATTATTCTGATGAAAAATACGAAGAACAAAACACCAAATGCTGACCATCTGTATTTAATGTGTGGAGTTGTCTTGTCAAGATATGTTTGGTATGTTGTCTTAACTAAATGGACATACTTTTCTATGACGTTTTCGCCTTCCCTGTCTTGATCTAAGTTCATTTGAGGCTAATTTTAATGTATGATGTTGTTTGGGGTTACAAGAGTTTATAAATGAGTCTTTGTAAACAGTCTTTTTAAAAAAAAGTTATACTTAAAGAAGAATTCTAGGTGGCTTCTTCGTGAATGCAAGTGTGAAAAAAAAAAATGAAAACAAACAAAAAACAGGCTTCGCTAATTCAGGAAGATACTTCGCCTACCAATTTTTTCAAATGATGTTGCATCTCTATCTTTAAAGAAAGGATATTGAATGCATTATCCATTAACTCAATCAGTATAAACAGTGGGGTATACCACTTTTAAGACGTCTCCGTTCTATAAAGCATAGCTTTACACACACATCACCACCCTTTTAACTACCGCATTTAAAGTAAATAAACCGCCTACATGAACCTTCTCAAACCCATATCTTTAGTTCAGCCATCGAAGGACACATTACATCTGATCAACTCTATAAACAAGTTTAGCTATGTTCTTCGATTCCTTGCATTTCTCATACAATTAAGGTTTTTGAGACAAAGAAGATCTGTCAATGCATTTTCCATTGACTCTGTAATATTATGTTTAACTAATGAGCTGCTATCATTTTTAATTTTTGGGGTCCAATATAAAGTTCTGCAAACACCAAAAGGTTATTATAAACTAAGGTACCCTTTGCTTTTTAAAAGCAATCAAACTTTTCCTCAGATCTCAACTTTCATGCTGTTAATCAATTTGCTGATAGTGGCAGTTCTTGTATTGACTGTGAAGCAGTATCACAGATTAGTTAAAACAGAGAACATTTTTCAAGGAATTTCTAAGACCATGTGCATCTATATCAGTACACTGATATCTACCGCATTTATTTCCAAAATCATATCGACAAGCAAAAACAGCAGCTTGAAGTATAACCTAAATCAATGCGACTACTACGAATTGGTTGTAATGATGAAAAGTTACCTTCTTGAGCCAGCGTTTTTGATTCCACAGGTTTCATTAAGCTTCATGAGCCAGTCTTGCACTGGTATTTCTGAACTGTTTATTTACTTGCTTTCTGCATCCAACTTGTTAAGTATGATATCCAGCTGGATGTTTTTGAGAGACGAAAAACTATACTCGGGATGGTATCTAATCGATTTAAACTCACCATCTCTATTTGCATCATCTATACAGCTATTTTGCTGTTTCTTGATAATACTCCAAATGGTTTTTACTTATAAAAATTATACAGCAAATGTTCCGTTAAAGATAGACGCTGTAGAAGACAAAAAACTACGAAACGAATAAAATCACTGTATCATTAGACAAAGAGAATTAAACTGACTATATACAAAATTGGCTTATAATTAGACTTAAAGATCAAACTAAAGCTTCTTTTCCATCACCTTGGTGGCTACCTTGACATGCAACTTCACTTGTTTTTCAGGATGTTCTTCAAAATCTTTAGCTTTAACCGGATGAGTATTTTTACACAAATTGTTTAGCTCACCTTGTATTTGTTGTCTCAAGTCCTTGTCCTTGGTTAAGATGACACAGTCATTCTCAATATCCAAAGAATAGGCTCTAGTGGTATAATTAGAAGAACCAATTGTGGTAAGGATAGGCAAGTTGTCATCCTTTCTCGGTAACAGCCAAATGCCCTTGGCATGATAAGACCATCCACCTGGTGTGTTGACCTGACCCTTTGCCCATTCGTCTATGCTTATGTTGGAGTTTTTAGAATGTGCCAAGTTTAAAAACTTGTACTGTAAATAGTGGTAGGCATCTGGAAGCAAACCGGAAATCCCTTTGGACAAATAAAACCCATTAGCCTTTGCTGATGCTGTTATGATCTTCCCACTGACATTTTCGTTAGCTGACATATCAATCAAAAGATCACGAAGGTCTGTTTCGACATTGAAGTAACCTGTAGTGAATTTCCAATCAAAGCTACTCTTGGAATGCTTCAAATCTTCAAACAGTTTCATAAGGGTCTTTTTTTCAGTTGAAACATCTTCTTGAGAATTGTTAAAGAAAGGGGAAAATTGAGTCAGTGGATAAACAAAACTTTGATACTCTCTGTCATTCTCTTTCAGTATCAGATTATTAATTGGTGATTTCATAAATTCATTGATTACTTCCTTAGAGTCAGCAACAAACTTCAAACTGTTATGTTCTGGATCACATGAAATATTTGTTTCAGGCCACATCAATCCAAACTTAGCTTGGGTATTTCTATAGTCTACTTTGTAGGAAAGTCTTGATACTAGCTGATGAATCTTAAAATAGTAATCAGTAAAGTACTTGTTGTCCTTAAAAACATAGTATCTATCTTGTCTATCAGTGAAGTAATCATTGGATAAATTTGCTCCGCTCAATATCACTTCATCGTCAAAACCGTATATTTTCATATGTTGCAAACCAACACCTTCATTTATTCTACGTGGAAGAATCTTGTTGAACCATCTAAAGTATTGTGGTGCTCTATAGCATCTCACATCAACTCTATTGCCGTATTTTTGAACTAAAGAGGCTAACAATGAAGCTGAACATGGATTTGGAGATTCTCTAGTCCCTCTTAGTCCGTCAACAATGAAGTACAATTTCAGTTGACTATTTTTCTTCATGGCATCTGACAAACAGTTGATCAGATCCTGCTCTTGCTTTCCCAAATACAAAGATGCAATGAATATGTGATTTTGTGATGTATTTATTTTATTTTTCAAGTGTGCATAGAAATCGGTAGGGTTCTCCAGAACGTTGATCTGTTTACTTTTAAAATAGAAGCAATGGCTGTTATGATGAAGACTTGAACCCAAACTTTTTTTACAAACATCAAATAAACTCAACATTTTACCAACGGATCTGATGAATAGGTGAAGAGAGCTTTGGTGTATCAGGGATTCATACAATTACAACAACGAAACATTTGTTTAGCTGTGCAACATATATTTTTTTTTGAAGAAATATAACGCTTCTGATAGATTATCTCCGATAATCAGTGTTGAGATGCATAAAACACTCAAGACAATCCCTCCTAGAGATAACCATAGATAAGGATTGTCCATATATATAGGGACATCCTTCATAGAATACTGATAGATCCTATAATATCACAGAAACCAACTCATAATAACTCATACTATCAGATCCCCTTACACTCATTCTATCAGCTTCAAAAAAACTGGTCACATGGGCATCTCGAAGAAAAATTGTTGAAAAAGTAGAAAGTGCTTTCCCAAACAGTACATTCAAAACGGGTTTTATCAATTCATTAACGTAAAATTTATATGGTAAAAAATGAAATATTTCTTTGAAGTTATAGCCATTCGTACAGCTTTATATATACAACATGTACCAAAGCAACATTCCTTTAAATAAGAATACTAGTTTAATCTTTCAATGAAAGCATCGATATCAACTTGGATAACTGGAGCTGTTCCACTATTACTTAATCCACTTAATAATCCTTGCATTTTCTTCTTGGACTCTAACTTTCTTAATTTACTTATGGCACCAAATCCGCTTACTTCTCTACTTAATTTGAATGGTTGTAAGAAGAAGTTGCAGGGACTGAAGAATTCACTTAATGTAGAGATTTCGTGTATAATATCATCAATACAGACAATACCATATTCACCTAATTTATCTTCTACTATGTTGTTATCGTTCAAAATCACTTCCTTTTCCTCCTCTTCGTCTTCACCTTCAATATTTTCCTTTTTGTGTATAACAGTACTTCTCTTTTGTATTAGAGATCTGATGGACTTCAATGATGGATGACCACAGACGACGTATGGAGCAATGATCTTAAGCAGTGGGAATGTCTTGTCATTTAGCTTCAAGAAGACACCAGTATTTAACTCTTCAAGTCTTAGTAATTGTAAGACTGTGAATGGCTTGTGTGGAATCTTGACACTTACTGGACCCTTTATTCTTAAGACAAATAGTAATGATTCTTCTCCGTTATATTTAATTTTTTCTTGTAATAATTCTTCATTGTCAGATTCTTCTGATTCTTCATCGTAGTCAGGATTTTCAGTAACCTTAAGGAAGTAATCAGTAGTTGAAGCTAAATGATCAGTTTTATTTTGTGATTTCAAGTGTTCAACCTTATTGATTCTCTTGATTCTTTCCTTTTCTCTTTCAGTAGCTAATGTAGTGGCCACAATAGTTTCAGCTCTGATGAACTTACCCTTAGCTTGCTTGTTAGCCTTTTGCTTAGCTTGCTTTTGTATTTTCTTTTCAGCTTGTTGTTGCTTTTCTAATCTGGTTTCTTCAGCTCTTCTTCTCTTCTTTAATAAAACTTCTGGGTTAGTTTCCATAACTATACCATTGACTCTGGTTGTGACTGGTTTATTGATTGGGGCCATTGTGTGAATTGTGTTTTATGTGGTGTTCAAATAATAAACAAATGATACTTTGGTTTGGGTTTATATCGTTTTCTTTTATAAATGTGTTTAGTTAAAGTAAGATCTATATAATCTAGTTAGTGAAGTTTATAGGTAAAGAAACAAATTTCTTTTTTTTTTTTAAGATTCAATATTTCAAGGCCATTACCCCTTTGGGAAATTATATGCTTTTACAAGGCGAATTTCTTTTTTTTTAGTTACTTGTAGACCTTTGCAGTAATCAGAAAGAGAGGGCACCAAAAAAAAGAAACTTTCGCACGTGCCAAACGGAGTCCTGATAAGAACATGGATAAAAAAAAATCTAAAAATCGGTGAAAATTGTTTAGATTAAGGTTTACTATATATCATTCAAAGCAACACATGTTACTCCCTTAGAATGGCCACTATACTGTCTTACAATTTCATTGCTACTTAGATCCCAAAGTCTAACAAAATGGTCTGTACTGGCTGTCACCAAATAAGCAGAATCGGCAGAGAAACTGCAATCCCAAACCCATCTTTTATGGCCGTCTAAAGTCTGCTTCAGAATTATGTTATTCAAGTCTGATATGTCCCATACTCTGGCTGATCCATCTGCTGAGCATGTAGCTAGATGTTTAGAGTCTTGTGAAATGAGAAGCTTTGTAATGAAGGTTGTATGTGCTCTGAACTTTGCAAGAGGTGAGAGTAGAGTAGCGTCTGTGTGGTTTGGCATATCCCAAACATAACAATGTCCTTTTTTGTTACCTGCTATCAAAACAGATCCATCATTTGCCACACTCAAAGATTGCAATGAATTATCAGCATCCTCAGGAACAATTGTGGCTGAGCACTTGTTATACGAAAGATCCCAAATTTTGATACGACCGTCAGCATCACAACTTATCAGCTCCCCTTGATTTGGATGTATTACCACTTCATTAATTGGACAGTTTGTTTTATAATTTCTTTGTACATTTGGTGCTCTTATATCCCACACCTTGATTGTTCCATCCTCTCCGGAAGACACCAGCCATTTATCATCTTGTTGAAACTGTATAGATGTGACATTGGATTTGTGCCCTTCCAAAGTTGTCAGCACATCGTTTGCAGCTGCAGATCCATTAGATTTTGTTGAATTTTGCTGTGGAGCTTCTCCTCTGTTTATATTGTAAAGTCTTATATTTGGATTCCCTGCTGCCGCTAATATTTCTTTGCTGTGTGATATTCTAAGTTTATTAATTTGTGAGTCAGGGTGGGCAATTGTTCTTGAGCAAACACCTGTCAAAGCTTCCCAGAAGCATATTTGATGATCGTATCCACCACTGACTAAAAGAACAGACATGTTGATGAATGATTTATGTGGTTAAATATGTTTGTCTTCTTCTCCAATCAGTAATAAGTTAAGTAAGCCTAACTGCTATTACAAACAACAAAAAAGTCAACTTCCGATTAGCCTGTGTATTTTTTGGTGGCTCTAGTGAAAGCGCGACCAAGTGTTCACGTGCAAACATCAGCTTAGCACGGTTTTCTGGGAGGCCCGTGAAAACTCCAGAATCGACTTTTCCAGAATTTTCTAGAAAGCCCCAAAAGTTTAATTAAAAAAAATTAGGTATAATTTTTAAAATTGGGCTGCAACTAATAACGCGTTTGTCATTTCACTATGTTTCCTTTAATTACATGGTTTTTTCTTTCTTCAAAGTTTTTCTCTTAACAACTGTTTAAAATATATAAATTAAATAAACTTTTCTAAAAACAAGATTGCAAAAAAAAAAACTATTTCAAAGTCACCAATAAGCATTAAATATAATTAATCACACATAAATCATGGTCAAAGAAACTAAATTATACGATTTATTGGGCTGCTCCCCAACCGCTAGTGAGCAAGAGTTGAAAAAAGGTTACAGAAAAGCTGCCTTGAAATATCACCCAGATAAGCCAACTGGTAATGCTGAAAAGTTTAAAGAAATTGGTGAAGCATACGAAATTTTAAGTGATAAAGATAAAAGAGAAGTATATGATCAATACGGTTTAGAAGCTGCCAGAGGTGGTGCTAACAGTATGCCAGGTGGTGGTAATCCATTTGGTGGTGCTGGTGGTAACCCATTCGGTGGGTTCGGTGGTGGTCACGGTGGCCACTCATTCAGCAATGAAGATGCCTTCAACATATTCTCTCAATTCTTCGGTGACAGCTCAGGAGGTAATCCATTTGGAGGAGCCGGTGGTCACGCATTCGGAGGTGCTGGAGGTAATCCATTTGGCGGTGCCGGCGGTATGCCAGGTGGCTTCTCATTTGATGACGGTCAATCTCGTCAACGTAGCGCACCAGAAGAAGAAACATATCAAATTAACCTTCCTGTTTCCTTGGAAGATTTGTTTGTAGGTAAGAAGAAGTCATTTAATATCGGAAGAAAGAATATACGTGGTGAAAAAGAAATGAAACAATTTGATATACAATTAAGACCTGGTTGGAAGGCTGGTACCAAGCTGACATTCAAGAATGAAGGTGATGTCAACCCTGCCACAGGTAGAAGAAAAAATATCCAATTTGTGATTCAAGAAAAAGCCAACGACAAGTTCAAGAGAGTGGATGACGATTTAGTATACTACTTGCCAATCACATTGAAAGAATCTCTACTAGGGTTCGAAAAGCAAATAGAAACCATTGATGGCAGAAGAATTCCAATCAAGAAGGTCAACCCTATTCAAAGAGAAGAAGAAAATAGATATCCTGGACAAGGTATGAGTATGAAGGGTGATATGAACAAGAGAGGTTCTTTAATAGTCAAATATAAGGTTGACTGCCCACTACATTTAACCCCAGAACAAAGAGAAGCTATTTCTAGGGTATTCTAATTAGACGTTTGATCAAATTACTGGATGCACTGCCATCCTTCTTTATATAAATCTTATTCTGCATTTTAAGGTAAATTCTGTTACGTTTTTTGACGACTTAAAGAAGTTATAGATGATTTTAAATAATCACCTCACACATTTTTGTTTTCTTATTTTTTCAAATTAAAAAGTATTAGCTTTAAAAGTTCATTATAGTTTTCTTAATTACCTATCTACTAAAAATAGTTTGTTCTTATATGTATAATTGCTGTTGTATATAACATCAAAAAATCTAATCCTTAGATTTCTTAGCCTTCTTGGCCTTTTTATCAGAGTCAGCATCGGCATCGTCTTCAGCCTTTCTCTTTTTATCTTTCTTTTCCTTCTTCTCTTTCTTTTCCTTCTTTTCCTTTTTATCTTTCTTTTCTTTCTTTTCTTCAGACTTTTCAGCTTCTCTGGATTCAATTTCCTTCTTTAAGTCTTCAACCTTTTGTTCAGTCTTTTCTTCAGATTTCTTGGATTCATCTTCTGGAGCTTCGTCTTCTAATGGTTTATAAGATTTCTTCCAGTCTTCTGGAGTCTTTTCATTGAATCTACCAAATTTATCTAATTTACCATCCTTCTTCATTTGCTTCTTAGCAGAGGCGACATCACCCATACCCCATCTTCTTGGATATAGATCTCTTTCCATAATACATCTCTTGACCTTGGCAACAATACCGTGGTCACAAGAGGATAAGTCAACAGTGGACATTTGAGCAATGGCAACAGCAATGGCTTCACCCTTGGTGGTGATTAAAACAACTTCATCGTATTGTTCAATACCTTCTTCGTATCTCAATAGACCTGGAATCATCAACTTGGCACCGTAACAAATGGCGTTGACTGCACTATCCTTGACAACAATTCTTTTATAACCAACTAATAAAGTTTCTAATGGTTGAATGATCTTTCTTAAGTAGGATTCATCTCTGGTGTTATCGTAAACCCATTGGGCATCCATTACATCGTGTAAGGTGACTAAGTTATCGGCTTCACTTAGTGCACCTGATCTAACTCTTCTCAATTCTTGCATATGACCACCAACACCTAAAAGCATACCTAAATGAACACATAAAGTTCTCATATAAGTACCAGCTTCACAACTGGCCCAGAAAACACCTAAGTTTCTCTTGTCATCGAATTCAATCAACTTGGAATCGTAGATATTTCTGACTCTTAATTGTCTCTTAACAGCAGAGATCAAAGGTGGTCTTTGGAATAAGGCACCAGTTAAGTTTTCTAAAGCCTTGTTTAAGTCCTTTTCACCGTTCTCTAAAGCTTCGTGTAATCTAACAATACAAACATACTCTTTACCAGCACCTTGTTGAGACTTGACTAATCTGGTGGCTCTGTCAATACAGACAATTAAACAACCAGTAACTTTAGGATCTAAAGTACCGGAGTGACCAGTCTTTTCACATCTTAAGATTCTCTTGACCCAAGCAACAACTTCATGGGAAGATGGGTTGGATGGCTTATCTAAGTTGATAACACCTGAAGAAACATAAGACTTCAAATCTCTGTTCAAAGGAGCAGAACCTTGTGGGATTGGAGTGTAATGGTTGGTTCTAACGATCAACTTGTCGTAGTTCTTTAACAATAAAGGCCAATCAGCAGCGCTGTTGGTGACACCACCGGCGGTGTTTGGAGTGATAATAAATTCTTCTTGAGCCATTGTTGAGAATAAATTGATATGTTTATTTGGGTTTGTTAGTGTTAATCTATCTTCAAACAATTATTTCAAAGACTTTTTAAATTATTTACTTTTTCGCTCTAAAAATTTTCTTAGCGTTAATTTGCTAGTAAAACCCACTATTTGTTAAAAATTGAAAAAAGGAAAAAAAAAAAGAAACGAGCAAAGCTTTTTGGCTGTGAAAAAAAAGAAATCACTTTCCCAATTAGGAAATTTTTTGAATAAAAGGCAAGCATCCCAAATAGAAGCACCTTATCTCCGACTTTGCGTCTTTAGCTTTTGATAGGATTTCTTTTTCTTTTTTTTCTAGGTGGAAAGAACTGGTTGGATCTAATCACGTGCATTTACTGCTGAAATGAAGTCTTATCTTAAAAATAAAAAAAGTTTAATTAAAATAAATCTATATCATATCTTTCTATCGTAAGCCATTAAATCGAATCTGACATCGAACTCTTCGCCAGAAAGATTTTCAACTATCTTTAGTTGTGTTTTTAGCCTTTCATAGTCCTTGTTGTTTCCAGATGTATCAAAATCAATCAGATCAGCGGATGACTTATTATCGGAATCATGAAGCAAGGACTTAACAAAGCTAGGCTTTAGATCTTCAAATAGCTGTCTGTATGCGTCTAGTTTACTTTGTTTTTCTATGTACCAGTTTTCATAATGACTTTCAAAGTTTATGTTAGGTATATCCACAATTTCTGTAAGCCCTAATTTTGATAGTGGCTTTACATCTTCCAAAAGTGAAAATAGTCTCGTGTCGTTATCAGCTACTTGCTGTTCCTCTAGAGATTTGACAAACTGATAAGTGTCTTTGTATCCAGCCAGCTCATCCTCGTAATACTTTATAAATTCTTGCAGTTGTCTTTGTCTTTTCTCGTTATGGATGTTAATGGCAGGAATTGCAGTATCGTGGATATTATCTATCTTATTTTGTAAATCCACAAGTAATTGTTTTTTATTTTCCTTCATCTTCTCTTTTAATTCGTTTTCTAAATTGACATCGTCCAAAATGTTGATCTCATTAAGTTGTTTGGTTAACTCTGGAACCTTGGCTGTTTTATGCGTTTCAGCTGGTATGATTTCAGGGGGAGGCACGGATCTCTTCTTGTACTCTTTTTCAAATGTATGCAAAAATGTTTGACCAAAGTTTTTAACTTTCTCAGCCAAATTTACTAAATTCCTTTTTTTGAAATCCAATGCCATCCATTGATCAGTCTGTAGATAATCATCTTTGAATTTAACGTCATCCTTAAGCCAATATTTCAAAGTTTCATTAGCGGAATTATTTTTCAAAGTTTCTTCAAAGTCAATCAAAACTATTGGTGCTTTTGAAACCTTGTATGATCCGTGTCTAGGTATAAATATGTCCACAAATAGCTTTACATCTCCTGATCCCGTGGTCAATAACAGAGGCCCATATACACATATCATTAATTCTGAGACGCCAGTACTCTTGTTTAAACACTTTTTTGTTTTCATCTTGAACTTGAGGCTTAATTTGTTGTCTGGAATTTTACAAACCTGAAGAAGATGTATTAGATCAAAAAATATCATCTTTTTCATATCAATGCCTGTATATTCAGACATATCTTCATCATTATATAAGTTGGATAGGATCTTGATTATCCAATCTGTTATAGGTTTTGGTATAAGTATTTCATCGTCACCTGAATTTGCCATTGGTATTATGATATGTGTTTATTATTAATAGATATATAATTCACCTATAGACTATATTAATTTACGCTCCTTGGTGGTATGTGTACAACTTCCTTTAACTTCTCTTACTTCAAATAGCAATGTAAGGTTTACACGATAACCTTTGATAACCACATATTTTTTTTTTTCTGGTAGTGGCTCAAACTCACGGTTTGTCAAAAATAAAATTGAATATAAAAAGACATACATCTAATATAAAAAAACTTTATTAAATGAATATAGCTTAATAAAAATAAGAATTTTTATTGCTTTCATTATAAAATTTAAAAACTGTATACTTTGGCTTACACCGTCATTAACAGTTGTACTCTGATTCTGTAATTTGCAGATTTTCGGTTTTAAGACTGCTTTTCCCTGACTTTTTAATTACATTTTTTTTTTCAAAAGGTTGTAAGAAAACATGAAAAGTTCCCTTTTTATTAATCTTAGATTTGATGTTTAAGGAATGTACACAACACCAAACAATATAACTACAATCTAATAGTATTTAATTAGAGTGTTTACTCAAGGCCCATAATCTTTGAATTTCTCCATCCACACTTTATTTTGAACAGCAATATAATATACAATAAAAAATGTCCAGTTTTCACTCTGTAGTCCGTGTATTCTTAATCATAAGTGCAATTAACATATGTGCATGGTTTTATGCCCCAAGAAGTAAGGCCCTGAGAGCCAAGAAGAGCATAACTGTATTCAGAAGTACATTCATATTAACCACTACAATGATGTTCTTGATGTGGGCAATCACATATCTGTCACAATTACATCCTTTAGTCGAGCCGAAGAGATCCGATTTGAGAGTTGAGCACTAGTTTTAGGCAACAATAAATGAACTGCCTGAACGTTACGAGTTGATTTTTTTTTGATAAAGTATAGAATAGGTCAGAGGTAGGCTACCCATATCACTTATACTCTTCTACAATGATAGAGTCCAATTCAAGACTTCATACACCCCCTTCTTGATGATGAATTTCATACACCTAGTTTTTGATAAACTATATAGAAGTTATATAACAATGAATGCAAATCTAATAAATAAACGATCTTTGACAACGCCGTTTTCAAGCATTTATTAAGAACAGAATTATACCGCACATTTTCGGATATAAGTATAAAGTTTTGGTAGCGCTTAAAAAGATACGTTATCCTAAGCTGTGTTAGCAGTTTATCTGCTTATCAACTATAATATCCAGTTGTAAAGCTAATCGTGTACAAAGACCTTGGGAACACATCACGAAAGGATGTGCTCAACGAACAAGTCTTGGCGTTCTTCATTTTTCTTGGGTAAGGGGGAAAAATCTGTACTCGTTTCATTCCACCCCCTTCACTTTTTTTCTGCTCCCCTTAAACAGACTTTAATCCTTGTTTAAAAATAAACTGCTAAACAGGAAAAATTCAGTTCTACGTTTTTTTTTTTTAAGGGGGACAAAGAACATGTTAACTCACAAAGTTCATATGTGATCTATGTGTTTATGTCAACAATTGAAGCTGGCAACACCAAACAACCAATCTATTTGTAACAACACTCCTTATACTGTAATTTAATATCAATCTCAAAAAAGAACTAGTACTTTCAAAAAACACAAGTCCATTATAGATATTATTGAAATTACTTAAATCTCTTTTATTTCACTATTTTTAAAAAAAACCACAAACGGAATCATACATAACAAGCAATGGGGCTATTGGCTAACAGCAAATCTTCTACAAGCATAGCCACTCTGAACAAACAAAGTCAACACGGACTTTCTAGAAATCACAGTACCCTATCACTTTTTGGAAACAAGAACCACTCTCATGCCAATCTGCAATCGAACTCTGTCTCATCTTTGAACAAGGGTTATAACAAACCAAGTCTGTCTCCAGTTGCTTCATCTGCTCAAATTTCAGGTAAGCAAACTGGTGAACTTATTTTGTTTGATATAAGAATTGATAAAACCAACGATACATCTTACACTAGTCCAATTAGGGAGTCCTCAGATTCACTTTCAAGTTTTTCACAAGCTGATGAGAACTATTACCAAGATATTATCATTATTAAAGGTACGGGTCAAGATGAAGTCAACTCTGAAGGGGTTCCATTGTCAGGAAAGGTTGTTTTATCAGTATCCCAACCTTTGCCAATCAAAAAATTGAATCTAAGACTTATTGGTGAAGTCAAAACCAGAATTCCTGTAGGAGAAAATGGATTGGAAAGATACAGTACTTTTGACAAGAGAATATATGATAAAATATGGGATTACAGTTACTTTAGACCATTTTTGAACTTTGAGGAAAAGAGATCGGATTCAAACTCATCTGTGCCAGACAACACCTCAAAGCAGAGACCTCATTTGGCACACAAAAGAACAAAGTCTGGGGCTAACTTGAAGAGATTGGCATCATTTTCAAACTTGTCATTTTCAACCACATCGCTGTCCACTCTATCTCAGACTGGATCCTCCTCTCAAGATGTTTTGCTACCCGGAAACTACGAATTGCCATTCAGCTTGATCACTCCACCTAATATACCTGAATCTCTAGATTTGAAAGAATGTTTTGTGAATTATTCATTCTCTTGTTCCATAGAAAGACCATCGAAGAAAACTGATTTAATATTAAAGAAGAAGTTAAAAATAATAAGAACTTTGACACCTGATTCAGTTGAACTATTTGAAACAGCCATGATCACCAACACTTGGCCAAACAAGATCGAGTATGTTTTATCCACACCTGCCAAGTCCAATGTTATTGGTTCACTAATACCATTACGTTTAGAGCTGTTCCCTTTGTCAAAGAAGTTGAGATTGGGATCTATCAAAGTGCAATTGGTTGAGCAGATATCTGTGTTTTCTCCAGTAGTAGGAACAAAGTCATTCGAAAGAGTGTGTGCCAAGAAGAAAGTTTCAGATCCATTGAGATCATGCAGATACTACGACGAGCAGTTTGTGGCTGAGTACCCTGAAAATATCATGCCAAAAGAAGGTGAAGTAGTGGAAGATCGGGGTGAATTCTTAGATAAATGGGATGTAATGATTTATCTAGAAACACCATCTTCCTTGTCCAAAGTTGCACATGACTGTGTTATTGGTAATTTTGTTAAAATCAGACACAAAGTGAAGTTTGTAGTTGGGTTGATCAATCCTGACGACCATGTTTCTGAACTAAGAGCAGCCTTGCCATTGCAATTATTTGTTTCACCATTTGCCCCAGTCACTGCCAAGTCTTACTACATTGATCCATTGTTCAATAGAAGATCCAATCCTAATTTCCAAGAGGATAAGGATATGGAGGATGACATTTACTTATTTGATGAAAGTAAAAATGTTCTTGTTGACTCTGTCATGAAGGCTTATAAAGTTGCATCTTCAGAGCAATTGAACAATTTGGGGTTGATATCTAAACAAGAAAAACCACATGTTGATTTCATCAACGGAATTAAGAAATCTGATACCAATTTACACACACAAGGTGAGGTTATGGAAGATCCTATGAAAATAAGACACTCTCATATACTGTTACCAAGACTGAAAAAGGATACTTCAGAACGGGACATGTTTGAGTACTCACAAAAGCATTCTAGTCTTGTCATAGCCGACATGATGTCGCCTCCAGACTATAACAAAAGAGTGTATGACACTTTGTTAACAGGCAAAAATGAAGAACGTGTTTATGACAACACTCCTGAACCAGTTGAAAGCGAGACCAACTTGTTAAAAGGCAAATCTAATTCTGTTTCCAACTTGGACATGAAGAGACTACAGTATGGCGTTTCATCAATATCTATAAACGACGAGCACAATAACCTGGATGATTTGATGGAAGCTAGTGACCAGGACGCCAAAGAGAAGAATGAGGGTTTGAATAGAATCCCAAGTTATCACGATGCCATGGTACTATCCAATAAACTTCAAAATTCCAGTGTTGAGGTCAGAGATTTGCCGCCTGTTTACAACCCACAGTGGGATGTCGACTATGAGGAAAACAATGACATTGCCAAGCTTCCAAGAAGTAGAGGAAATTCCACAGATAACTTGAGCAAGAACAACTCTTACTGGGACCTGTCTAGCTTAGGAAGAAACCAAGCAAGAAGCAATAGAGTTGCTAGATTCCAATTAGGCGTGTCCATGACGCCTATTAACACAGGTGGGGAAGGATCAAACATGTCCAGAGAACCTTCAGAAAAGAATTTGAATCTGAAGTAAGGATGTTACGGACTATTGAAATATTATATACAGTTGAAGTTAGAATATAGAATTATTGCATACTTATTATATTTGGAGAATACGTAAACGTGTATTTTTTTTTCAGATAAGGGAGTTTAAATAAAAAAACTTTACGTTTATTAATGGAGTTCAGCTCTTAAAGTTGTTATACGAATAGACGTGTAATCAATGCTTTGAACTATTTAAACGTTTTTACATGTTTGAATTTGTATATAAACCACTCCTTATTTTCTTATGTCAACTGAGATCGTAATAATTTGAAAAATGCGATTCTTCTTTCCCCCAAAAAAATTTCCAGAACGTTTAAGAAGCAAAAAAAAAGGTTTGAATTATTTTAGGGAATTAATCAATTCAAAGTTGATATTTATGTGTGTTTAAAGTGGTTTAACGAGAACAACCCAGAACAAAAATATCACTTATAAACAGTCAATAAGATTAACGAAGAAATTCCCCTTTTTTTTGGTTCAAAAATGTTTAGAACAGCTTTTAATACATACAACCACTACTTGAAAACAGCTCCCTTTGCTACAAACTTCTTCACCACAGGATTCTTGTTCGGTGCTGGGGATGTCATAGCACAATATGCTCTGCCTAGCGAGCATACAGGACACATAGAAAAAACATTTGATTATAAGAGAACAGCAAGAGCAGTGTTCTATGGATCTGTCATATTCTCGCCTATTGGTAATAAGTGGATGTACTTTCTCCAAAGGAAGGTTCACTGGCCTGGGAAATCCACAAGTAATTCGGGGCTGAACACGGTAAGTAAAGTCTTGGTTGACCAGTTGTTGTTTACACCTGCATCTCTAGTCTTTTACTTTAGCACAATGACAATCATGGAGCATGGCTTAGACACTGATTTGATAAAGAAAAAGTTACACAACAGTGGTTGGAGTAGTCTTTTAACAAATTGGTGCGTTTGGCCATTCATACAACTAGTCAACTTTAACTACGTCAAGGTAGAGCATAGACTACTGGTGGTTAATGTTATAGCCATATTTTGGAACACATTTTTGAGTTTCAAAAATAACAATGGATAATAAAAGTTGATCATATTAGTTTATATAAAAAAAAATAATATTAAAATAATTTTTGTATATAGAAGAAGAAGAATACAGTTCTTATGAGTCCTCACTTCTTATCTTCATCATCTTTTTTTTTGTTGTTTACAGGATCCTCAGGTTTAGGAGTTTGAACCATGAAGTTAATTTCAGCCTCGTTAAATGAAGGTTGGGGAAGTAGTGGATCTAAGAACCAATTCATCTTAGAACTAAAGTCAATAAAGTTTGTATCCCAGGCAAAGAATGGACTAGCAGGAATGTTGTTTAAAATATTCCCTTGCATTTGTGGAGAGCTGCTAGCAGGAGAATTAAATCCTTGGGCCTTGGTCATGAAGTAAATGCTGCCACTTCTTGATGAGCCACCTATTGGCGTGACTAATGGAGATGCGTTCACAGTAGAGCTAGTTCTTGTAGAAGTGGAATTGGTATGTGGTATGCTTGTACTAGTAGTTTTTTCAACTGGTGGTTGTTCAACAGGTGCCTTTGGTTTGTTCAATGACTTCTTAAGCAATGAAAGCTTTGAATTCTCGTTCTTCTTAGCCTTTTCATTAATGATCTGCGTTAAAAACAAGCTGAAACTCTTTCTGGCAAACTTTTGCTTTGATTGTAAATGACCCTCTTGAAGCTTGAATTGCTCTGTTTTGTCTTTCAACATCTTATCCAATGCATTTAGCTCATTATGTAAACTAACAAACCATCCGTATAACTGCAAGGATGTAAACTTAAATTTGGACAAGTCTTTATCAACAGACATGAACATTTCAGGGTGGAACTTCTTGTAAATTTTTGGTAAGTGGTATTCATATGTTTGTGTAGCCTCATTGAACTTCTTAATAACTTCCTTGTTCAAATCTGTATCCCTAACAAACTCACGAAGGTTGTCACTATTTCTTTGTTTTGTCTCTGAAAAAACAACTGGAATGTTAGTCTTTAAGTACATTTGTTCCTCCTTGGCCAATTCATCCATATATTCAAAAGTACCTGCAATCGATGGGTCACTCAATGGAATTGAAAATAACACCTTGAAAAATTCAACA